>OY288289.1:37720406-38012467 GCA_958450335.1 Hibiscus tridactylites | reverse complement strand
GCTACAAACTCATTTGGGAGTATAAAAGGGATCTCCAAGCATCAAGAGAAGGCTAATGCTCATATTGTCAAACATCAAATGATCAAGAAATTGTCTTAGTGCTTAATTTGTCATTTTTTGTATAGACAAACACTAGTGAGCCAAAATTGTCAAATTTACTCAAGTGTTTTAGGTTTTGGGTGAGTGCTTCATTCTGCAAACAAACACCTATTAGAGGGTTTAAGTTTGCTTTTATTTATCTCTTTGTAAAAGAGGGTTTTGATCAAGGCTTTTGGGTAGAAGCTTGATCAGTTGTAAGGGTTTCCTCCTAATCCTAGAAAAGGGGACGAATCAATTAGTGGATTGATTGAGAAATCCTTAGTGGGAAGCTAAGGTAGTGGATGTAGGTGGTTGTTAGAAGGCCGAACCACTATAAATCATTGTGTCTATTTTCATTCTAGCTTCCACAACCCTTCCACCCAAAAATCCACTTCTCCACCACTTGCTGAGCATTATTGGTTTATCGAATCGAGCCCCACACAACTCAACAATTGGTATCAGAGCTTGGCTCAATCGAAGAGGAGTAACATCCTATTGAGAGATCCGGTAAGCTCGATCACTATTTCATCAACCGGCTCAAATGGCACAATCAATCGACAAACCGCCTTTCTTTGACGCAACTCACTATGCCCATTGGAAGACAAAGATGAAGTTTTTCATCAAATCAAAAGATTACAAGATATGGGATGTGGTTGAAGATGGTCCGTTCGTGCCTCAAAGTAGTAAAGCGGAGTGGAGTGCCGACGATCGCAAGAAGATGGAGCTAAATTGCAAAGCTTGCACATTCTATTTTGTGCATTTGGTCCATCCATCTATGAGAAGATGTCTTCTTGTGAGAGTGCCAAGGAGGTATGGGACAAGCTTGAAGTCACATACGAGGGGACAAATGAAGTCAAGGAGACCAAGATTGGGCTCCTAACCTTGGAGTATGAGAACTTCAAAATGGATCCGGAAGAGAACATCGAGAAGATGTTTGATAGGTTCTCCACTATCACCAACGGTCTTAAAGGTTATGGAGAAGCCATCCCGGAAGAAAAGCTTGTTCGAAAGCTCATCTACTCACTTCCCGAGTCTTGGGACTTAAAGAGGACCGCCATCATCGAAGCCAAAAATTTGAAGACTTTGAAGATTGATGAACTCATGGGGTCACTCCTTACTCATCAAATCATGAAGAAGAATAAAGAAGATGAGAAGAAGAGGGAAGAAATTAGAGCTATGGGAGAGAAGAAAATCAAAGGGCTTGGCATCAATGCAAGTGCCATGGCTCTCAAATCCTCCACTTGCCATCATGTCTACACAAGTGAAGAGGAGGATGAAGATGAAGAGATAGTTCATCTCTTCAAGAAGTGTGCCCCGTTCATGAAGAAAGCCTTGAGCGAGCTTGAACGAGAACCTAAAAGAAAGGAGAGGGCAAGCACTTCAAGCCATAAGAAGAAGGCATATGTGGCTACTTGGAGTGATGAAGACTCCACCGATGATGAACAAGCCAACCTTTGCCTTATGGCCATCGAAGAAGATTCAAGGGTAACTTCTAATTCATCTACTTCATGTTCTTATTCCTTTGATGAATTACAAGATGCCTATGATGATTTGGTTTTAGATTTTAAAAACCACATTTTGAAAAACAATAAATTGATTTCAAAATTAAAAATTCAAAATGATTTGCTTTCTAAAACCAAACTTGAACTTGAAGCAAAACTTGAAGAGTTTGAATTAAAATGTCTTGATTTACAAAAATTGCTTCAAAAAGTTCAAGGAGAAAAAGATTTGATTTCCAAAGAGCTTGAAAAGAAAAACAATTTTGGAAAATCAAATTTTTATGTTAGACAATCTAGTGCCCCTAGATTTATAAAAGGTAAATGCTTTAGAAGTGTTTGGGTCCCAAAAGGACTAACCACTTCAACTAAAAAGGATGAAATTGAAAATGGATTCCTAAGGGGACTACATTTTGTGCTACTAACGTTTGTGGATCCAAAGCAATTTGGATACCAAAAATTACTTGATTGTCTATTGTAGGTGTGATGGAGATGTTCAACAAGTCAAACATTGAGGGGGAGCTCCATACACACAAGGAAGAACACTTGAAGAAGGAAGGCTTCACATCCTCCCTTTTGGGTTCAAGTGTTGGTAAAAATCTAGTTATTTTGCTTTTATTTGTTTTATTTTTTTTAATTCAACTAGATGATCATATATGTTGGACTAACATTTCAATGATGCTTTGAGTAAGGGGGAGCCATTTTAAAACCAAACTCTTATTTTTGTCAAATTTTTACCTCTATTGATATTTTGAACTTAATATTTTAAATTCTTTTTGATATAACAAAAAGGGGGAGAAATGGTTTGAAAAATTGAATTTTCAATTAAATAAGGGGGAAAATTGAATTTTCAATTAAATAAGGGGGAGCTTTATTTGAATTAAAAATTTTAATCTCTTATTCACATTTTTAAAGTTAAAGGAGAGAATCCCAAACAATTTTTCAAGTAGTTTTATTATATCAAAAAGGGGGAGATTGTAGAACTAATGTTTTGATATAATAATTGAAAAAATGTTTTGGACTAATTTAAAAAGTATTTAAAACATTTCCAAAGTCCAAACAACTTGAAATCATGTTTAGGAAATTTTTCAAAAGGGTTTTTCATGTTTTTCAAAGCCTATCTAAACAAAACTGTCTAGGTGTTTCGAAACACCTTAGTGCGTTTCGAAACAGGTGCTTCCAGTGGCAAAAACGTTTCGATACTCGTATCGAAACGGGCCTTCATTGGACAGGATTTTTGCCCAGCGTTTCGAAACGGGCTAGGCCGTTTCGATACGCCCACGTGGCAATGACCCCAACGGTCATAAACCCCAACGGCTATTTTCCCAACTAACTTTTAAATGCAGGCGATTTGATATGGGCTTATAGCGTTTTGATACGCGTTCCGAAATGGCAAGGGGGTGTTCCGAAACGGGTACCCTGACAGACTGCAACGACTCTTTCTACATTGAGAGTGTTTCGAAACGGCTTCGAGCATTTCGAAACAGGTAGCTGCAAAACTGCATTTATGGTGGGAATAAAGTCCTCAACGGCTCCAATATGATCCCAACGGCTAGTAACGGCTACAAACTCATTTGGGAGTATAAAAGGGACCTCCAAGCATCAAGAGAAGGCTAATGCTCATATTGTCAAACATCAAATGATAAAGAAATTGTCTTAGTGCTTAATTTGTCATTTCTTGTATATACAAACACTAGTGAGCCAAAATTGTCAAATTTGCTCAAGTGTTTTAGGTTTTGGGTGAGTGCTTCATTGTGCAAACAAACACCTATTAGAGGGTTTAAGTTTGCTTTTATTTATCTCTTTGTAAAAGAGGGTTTTGATCAAGGCTTTGGGTAGAAGCTTGATCGGTTGTAAGGGTTTCCTCCTAATCCTAGAATAGGGGACGAATCAATTAGTGGATTGATTGAGAAATCCTTAGTGGGAAGCTAAGGTAGTGGATGTAGGTGCTTGTTAGAAGGCCGAACCACTATAAATCATTGTGTCTATTTTCATTTTAGCTTCCACAACCCTTCCACCCAAAAATCCACTTCTCCACCACTTGGTGAGCATTATTGGTTGATCGAATCGAGCCCACACAACTCAACACTTTTTACTCATTTAAAATTCCAACGGATCCATTGAAAGCCCTATATAGACCTCCTCGTCCGAAACCTCTACAAAAAGGACCGCAAAAATGTTTTATTCAAATATTAGGGGTTCAAATAATTGATTAGGAGCTTTTCAACACAATTTGTAACGCCCCGGTTTTGGGCTTAGGAGTTTTGAGCATTGACCGGTTGGTCAAAGTGCTGTTCGAATCTAAAGAGCTGAATTTAGGAAAGCCTAGTTCGGGTTGCATTAAAAATATGGAAAAATGTTCTAAAATCATCTTTTAATATAATTCAGTGAACTGTGAAATCAATTTTGGAAAATGAGTTTTGGAAGTGTGACATTTTGGCTAGTGACCAAAATGTAATTTTCGCAAGTTTGGTGGCTGTTTTATAAAGGGTTGAAACTTTGAATCTTTAAGGAGCTATTTACCCAAAGGGAGTTTCTCCAGATTTTTCTAAGATATTTTAAGTCTAAAATCTGATTTTAAAGGTTATTAAAATTGGAGGGAAGCCATTTGGCTATTTTTGGATTTTGTAACCAACTTTGCTAAATTTTCTTTCTCTCATTTTCTCTCAACCCAAACACTACTTTTCCAGAGAATTAGATCTGATTTCTTCACCTAAATCCCTCCTTTCAACTCTCATTTGATTCCTAATCATTGTATCTTCAAAACCTCTTCAATTGCTAATTGTTTCAACAAGGATTTTGATTGCAAAAAGAGGAGAAACTCAAGTTTGGAGGTAAGAACGTCCTTCTCCTCTAAACTATCAGTTCTTTACTGAAATTCCTAAGTTTTCAATCCTTAATTGAAGTTTAATTAAAGGTTTTTAAGTGGTGAAATGGATCTTGGCTTATTATGCAAGATTTTGATGATTTTCGTTAGATCTGATTAATCTGTGATTTGAGATGTGTTTTTGATGTTAAATGAACTCTAAATTGATAAGGAATTGAGTTTTGATTGATGCAATCCCGGATAGGTTGAGTTTCCTAAGTTTAGCTTGTGTTTCAAGGTTGTTTTTGAGGTGATCTTGGTGATCTGTTATTGCTGGAGGTATAAGGATGTTAATAGGTTGTTTTTAGATGTTATATGATGTTTATGGAAGTGAGGTTTTGCTAGTTTATGGCTGGGCTTTGTTTAGAAGTGGTTTGGATGCATTTTCGGTTGTGTTTGGTGGCCGAAAATGGAGGTTGGATGAGAGCAGCGAGTTTAGGTGCTTTCATTGAAGCAATTAATGCATGATGATGCATTAATCCTCTGCTTTGATGTGTTGAAACAGGGGAGGCATCTTTGGATCCAAGAGTTGTTGATCCGGAAGCTTGATTTGGTGCTTTGGCTTGAAGCAAAGTGGAAATCGGTGAGTGCATTTGTGGAAATTGGATTTTCAGCTTTTAAACCAAGGTTTGAAGGTTTTGGGAGCTTAGTTTAAGTCTAAACAACTTTGCTAAGCTCAAGTGTAAGTTTTCAGAATTTCTCTCTAGTGGTGGCCATGATTTTGTTGTGATGCAAAATGATGTTTTGCATGTTTTAATTACTGTTTTGAAAGCATGTTTTAGCATGGATTTTGCTGATGATGTAAGCCATATGTTGAAGGTAACTGTAGGTAGGAGTTCCTTGATTTTGTACATTGAAATAATGTGTTTTGATGCTTTGAAATGCATGATGAAAATGGCTTGGTTTAATGCTTTAAAACAGTGGATTAAATGATGGAAATGATGTATATTGGCAAGTGATGTTTTGAAAAGATTAAGGTCACTAAGGTGGTTAAAAGTCCTTGAGTGAGCCTTGTTACTTAAGAACATCAAGGTTGTTAAAAGTCCTTGGATGATTCTTGTTGCGGACACTAAGGTGGTTAAAAGTCCTTAGGTGATCCTTTCCATGGTGTTTAAAAGTCCATGGGGCCATGGTGTTTAAAAGTCCATGGGGCCAAGGTGTTTAAAAGTCCTTGGGGCCAAGGTGTTTAAAAGTCCTTGGGGTGATTCAAGCTTTGGACACAAAGGTGGTTAAAAGTCCTTGTGTGGTCCTCATTCATGGTGTTTAAAAGTCCATGGCCAAGGTGTTTAAAAGTCCTTGGGGCCAAGGTGTTTAAAAGTCCTTGGGAAGTTGATGAACTTGTTTTAAGAAATGGAATGTAACACTTGAGCCAATATGACATGTTATGTTTATGTTGAAGCATGAGATTGCTTGTTTAAAGTATGCTTTTGAGCATGTGAAAAGGTTGATTTAAAGCATGTTTTGTAAATGTTTTGAATTGCATTATTGAATGGTTTTTAAGAGCATTCCTCACTAAGCTTTTGCTTACGCTCTCTTCGTTTTCTTAATTCAATAATGCAGAGCATTAGAGAACCTTGAGGGGCAGCAAGAAGGGCAAGAAATCAAGTACAAGTAAAGCTCAATGTACGAAAGGTTTTTGTTAAACATTTTAGCTTTTGGGTGATTTGGCAATGGGGGACCAATGTGTATGTTTTGGGAGGTGTTTGAGACTCCCTAAGTATGTTGAATATTGTTGAGATTGCTGGTTTTTGCATTGGATCATTATATGCTTGTTTTGGAAGTTTTGTGCTTGAGTAGCTAGCTTGTGTAGGAAGCATGCCTATAGAATTGGGGCTTTTTGCATATGATGTTAGATTGTTAATTTGATGATGCCTATAAGTCATATATATGTTGAATTGCATTCTGGTAAAGTTTGGTGACATTTGGAACATGTTTGAATGATCTATTGCATGATTTGGAATGCTATTTTGCTGCAATCTGTGCAGGCGTTTTGGAACAGAGTGCACCGTTTCGGAACGGGTGCCTTCATGAACCCAGGCGTCCGAAACGGTATGCACCGTTTCGAAACGGTTTGGTCTCTGCCAAGGCCATGTTTCGGAACCCGTTGCGGAACGGCCCGTGTTTCGGAACGGGGTCTACCTGTTTCGGAATGGTCGACCGTTAGGGGCTGACATTGGCAGTTATATGTTTTGAATTGTTTGCGTTTTGGTCCTGAAACTTGTTTGTTCAATTGTATGAGCTTGGGAAGTCCTTTTAAGCTGAAATTTCACAGAGAAGCATGAAACCTGATTAATTTCAAGTTGGTAACTTTATTTTGGGTTAAGTCCTTTTAATTATTAGAAATTACAATTTGGTCCCTAAAGTTGTAATTTGTTCAATTGGGTCCCTGTTTGAACTCTGATGTTTGTGATCTTTGAGTATGATGTTTGTGTGATCACAATTAGGATTAATGTGCATCTAGACAAGATTAAAAAGAAAAAAAAGGGTCGTTAATCAAGGTTGACTTTCGGGTTGACTTTGGTTTTCCCCGTGTGACTTTCTTAATTCGGGTCAATCGTCTAGGCCGGGTTAAGGGGGTTACACAATTATATTGCAAAACCTCAATTTCTGTACTTTTTACTAAGTTAAAATACCAACGGGTCTATTGAAAGGCCCATTTAGACCAGCTCATCCGAAACCTCTACAAAAAGGACCGCAAAAATGTTTTATTCAAATATTAGGAGTTCAAATAATTCATTAGGAGCTTTTCAAATCACTTATATTGAAAAACCTCAATTTATGTACTTTTTACTCAGTTAAAATTCCAACGGGTCCATTGAAAGGCTCATTTCAACCCGCTCGTCCGAAACCTCTACAAAAAGGCCTACGAAACAAGTTTTAATCAAATTTTAGGAGTTCATGTAATTGATTAGGAGATTTTCAACACAATTATATTGCAAAACCTCAATTACTATAATTTTTACTCAGATAAAATTCCAACGGGTCCATTGAAAGGCCCATTTAGACCTGCTCGTCCGAAACCTCTACAAAAAGGAACGCAAAAATGTTTTATTCAAATATTAGGAGTTCATATAATTGATTAGGAGCCTTTCAACACAATCATATTGCAAAACCTCAATTTCTGTACTTTTTACTCAGTTAAAATTCGAACGGGTCCATTGAAAGGCCCATTTCGACCTGCTCGTCCGAAACCTCTACAAAAAGGACCGCAAAAAAAGTTTTAGTCAAATATTAGGAGTTCAAATAATTGATTAGGAGCTTTTCAACACAATTATATTGAAAAACCTCAATTTATGTACTTTTTACTTAGTTAAAATTCCAATGGGTCCATTGAAAGGCCCATTTCGACCCGCTCGTCCGAAACCTCTACAAAAATGACTGCAAAACAAGTTTTAATCAAATTTTAGGAATTCATGTAATTGATTAGGAGCTTTTCAACACAATTATATTGCAAAACCGCAATTTCTGTACTTTTTACTCAGTTAAAATTCCAACGAGTCCATTGAAAGGCCCATTTCGACCCGCTCGTCCGAAACCTCTACGAAAAGGACCGCAAAAATGTTTTATTCAAATATTATGAGTTCAAATAATTCATTAGGAGGTTTTGAAATCAATTATATTGCAAAAACTCAATTTCTGTACTTTTTACTCAATTAAAATTCCAACGGGTCTATTGAAAGGCCCATTTAGACCTGCTCATCCGAAACCTCTACAAAAAGGACCGCAAAAATGTTTTATTCAAATATTAGGAGTTCAAATAATTCATTAGGAGCTTTTGAAATCAATTATATTGCAAAACCTCAATTTCTGTACTTTTTACTCAATTAAAATTCCAACGGGTCCATTGAAAGGCCCATTTAGATCTGCTCGTCCAAAACCTCTACAAAAAGGACCGCAAAAATGTTTTATTCAAATATTAGGAGTTCAAATAATTGATTAGGTGCTTTTCAACTCAATTATATTGCAAAACCTCAATTTCTGTACTTTTTACTCATTTAAAAATCCAACGGGACCATTGAAAGGCCCATTTCGACCCGCTCGTCCGAAACCTCTACAAAAAGGACTGCAAAACAAGTTTTCTTAAAATATTAGGAGTTAAAATAATTGATTACGAGTTTTTAAACACAATTATATTGTAAAACCTCAATTTCTGTACTTTTTACTCATTTAAAATTCCAACGGGAACATTGAAAGGCCCATTTAGACCTGCTCGTCCGAAACCTCTACAAAAAGGACCGCAAAAATGTTTTATTCAAATATTTGGAATTCAAATAATTGATTAAGAGTTTTTCAACACAATTATATTGGAAAACCTCAATTTTTGTACTTTTTACTCAGTTAAAATTCCAACGGGTCCATTGAAAGGCCCATTTAGACCTGCTCGTCCGAAACCTCTACAAAAAGGACCGCAAAAATGTTTAATTCAAATATTAGGAGTTCAAATAATTTATTAGGAGCTTTTCAACACAATTATATTGCAAAACCTCAATTTATGTACTTTTTACTCATTAAAAATTCCAACGGGTCCATTGAAAGGCCCATTTCGACCCGCTCGTCCGAAACCTCTACAAAAATGACTGCAAAACAAGTTTTAATCAAACTTTAGGAGTTTATGTAATTGATTATGAGCTTTTCAACACAATTATATTGCAAAACCTCAATTTCTGTACTTTTTACTCAGTTAAAATTCCAACGGGTCCATTGAAAGGCCCATTTAGACCTGCTCGTCCGAAACCTCTACAAAAAGGACCGCAAAACAAGTTTTAATCAAATATTAGGAGTTCAAATAATTGATTAGGAGATTTTCAACACAATCATATTGCAAAACCGCAATTTCTGTACATTTTACTCAGTTAAAATTCCAACGGGTCCATTGAAAGGCCCATTTCGACCCGCTCGTCCGAAACCTCTACAAAAAGGACTGTAGAACAAGTTTTAATCAAATTTTAGGAGTTCATGTAATTGATTAGGAGCTTCTCAACACAATTATATTGCAAAACCTCAATTTATGTACTTTTTACTCAGTTAAAATTCCAACGGGTCCAATGAAAGGCCCATTTAGACCTGCTCGTCCGAAACCTCTACAAAAAGGACCGCAAAAATGTTTTATTCAAATATTAGGTGTTCAAATAATTGATTAGGAGCTTTCAACACAATTATATTGCAAAACCGCAATTTCTGTACTTTTTACTCAGTTAAAATTCCAACGGGTCCATTGAAAGGCCCATTTCGACCCGCTCGTCCGAAACCTCTACAAAAAGGACTGCAGAACAAGTTTTAATCAAATTGTAGGAGTTCATGTAATTGATTAGGAGCTTCTCAACACAATTATATTGCAAAACCTCAATTTATGTACTTTTTACTCAGTTAAAATTCCAACGGGTCCTTTGAAAGGCCCATTTATACCTGCTCGTCCGAAACCTCTACAAAAAGGACCACAAAAATGTTTTATTCAAATATTAGGAGTTCAAATAATTGATTAGGAGCTTTTCAACACAATTATATTGCAAAACCTCAATTTCTATACTTTTTACTCATTTAAAATTCCAACGGGTTCATTGAATGGCCCATTTCGACCCGCTCGTCCAAAACCTCTACAAAAAGGACTGCAAAACAAGTTTTAATCAAATTTTAGGAGTTCATGTAATTGTTTAGGAGCATTTCAACAAAATTATATTGCCAAACCTCAATTTATGTACTTTATACTCAGTTAAAATTCCAACGGGTCCATTGAATGGCCCATTTCGACCTGCTCGTCTGAAACCTCTACAAAAAGGACTGCAAAAAAAGTTTTTATCAAATATTAGGAGTTCAAATAATTGATTAGGAGCTTTTCAACTCAATTATATTGCAAACCGCAATTTCTGTACTTTTTACTTAGTTAAAATTCCAACGGGTCCATTGAAAGGCCCATTTCGACCCGCTCGTCCGAAACCTCAACAAAAAGGACTGCAAAACAAGTTTTAATCAAATTTTACGAGTTCATGTAATTGATTAGGAGCTTTTCAACACAATTATATTGCAAAACCTCAATTTCAGTACTTTTAACTCAGTTAAAATTCGAACGGGTCCATTGAAAGGCCTATTTCGACCTGCTCGTCTGAAACCACTACAAAAAGGACTGCAATACAAGTTTTAATCAAACCTTAGGAATTCATGTAATTGATTAGGAGCTTTTCATCACATTTATATTGCAAAACCTCAATTTCTGTACTTTTTACTCAGTTAAAATTCCAACGGGTCCATTGAAAGGCCCATTTAGACCTGCTCGTCCGAAACCTCTACGAAAAGGACTGCAAAACAAGTTTTAATCAAATTTTAGGAGTTCATGTAATTGTTTAGGAGCATTTCAACAAAATTATATTGCCAAACCTCAATTTATGTACTTTATACTCAGTTAAAATTCCAACGGGTCCATTGAATGGCCCATTTCGACCTGCTCGTCTGAAACCTCTACAAAAAGGACTGCAAAAAAAGTTTTTATCAAATATTAGGAGTTCAAATAATTGATTAGGAGCTTCTCAACACAATTATATTGCAAAACATCAATTTATGTACTTTTTACTCAGTTAAAATTCCAACGGGTCCTTTGAAAGGCCCATTTATACCTGCTCGTCTGAAACCTCTACAAAAAGGACCGCAAAAATGTTTTATTCAAATATTAGGAGTTCAAATAATTGATTAGGAGCTTTTCAACACAATTATATTGCAAAACCTCAATTTCTATACTTTTTACTCATTTAAAATTCCAACGGGTCCATCGAAAGGCCCATGTCGACCTGCTCGTCAGAAACCTCTACAAAAAGGACTGCAAAACAAGTTTTAATCAAATTTTAGGAGTTCATGTAATTGTTTAGGAGCTTTTCAACAAAATTATATTGCCAAACCTCAATTTCTGTACTTTTTACTCAGTTAAAATTCCAACGGGTCCATTGAAAGGCCTTTTTCGACCCGCTCGTCCGAAACCTCAACAAAAAGGACTGCAAAACAAGTTTTAATCAAATTTTAGGAGTTCATGTAATTGATTAGGAGCTTTTCAACACAATTATATTGAAAAACCGCAATTTTTGTACTTTTAACTCAGTTAAAATTCGAACGGGTCCATTGAAAGGCCTATTTCGACCTGCTCGTCCGAAACCTCTACAAAAAGGACTGCAAAACAAGTTTTAATCAAATTTTAGGAGTTCATGTTATTGATTAGGAGCTTTTCAACACAATTATATTGAAAAACCGCAATTTTTGTACTTTTAACTCAGTTAAAATTCGAACGGGTCCATTGAAAGGCCTATTTCGACCTGCTCGTCTGAAACCTCTACAAAAAGGACTGCAAAACAAGTTTTAATCAAACCTTAGGAGTTCATGTAATTGATTAGGAGCTTTTCAAGACAATTATATTGCAAAACCTCAATTTCTGTACTTTTTACTCAGTTAAAATTCCAACGGGTCCATTGAAAGGCCCATTTAGACCTGCTCGTCCGAAACCTCTACGAAAAGGACCGCAAAAATGTTTTATTCTAATATTAGGAGTTCAAAAAATTGATTAGGAGCTTTCTAACACAATTATATTGCAAAACCTCAATTTCTGTACTTTTTACTCAGTTAAAATTCCAACGGGTCCATTGAAAGGCCCATTTTGACCCGCTCGTCCGAAACCTCTACAAAAAGGACTGCAGAACAAGTTTTAATCAAATTTTAGGAGTTCATGTAATTGATTAGGAGCTTCTCAACACAATTATATTGCAAAACCTCAATTTATGTACTTTTTACTCAGTTAAAATTCCAACGGGTCCTTTGAAAGGCCCATTTATACCTGCTCGTCCGAAACCTCTACAAAAAGGACCGCAAAAATGTGTTATTCAAATATTAGGAGTTCAAATAATTGATTAGGAGCTTTTCAACACAATTATATTGCAAAACCTCAATTTCTATACTTTTTACTCATTTCAAATTCCAACGGGTCCATTGAAAGGCCCATTTCGACCCGCTCGTCCGAAACCTCTACAAAAAGGACTGCAAAACAAGTTTTAATCAAATTTTAGGAGTTCATGTAATTGTTTAGGAGCTTTTCAACAAAATTATATTGCCAAACCTCAATTTATGTACTTTATACTCAGTTAAAATTCCAACGGGTCCATTGAATGGCCCATTTCGACCTGCTCGTCTGAAACCTCTACAAAAAGGACTGCAAAAAAAGTTTTTATCAAATATTAGGAGTTCAAATAATTGATTAGGAGCTTTTCAACTCAATTATATTGCAAACCGCAATTTCTGTACTTTTTACTTAGTTAAAATTCCAACGGGTCCATTGAAAGGCCCATTTCGACCCGCTCGTCCGAAACCTCAACAAAAAGGACTGCAAAACAAGTTTTAATCAAATTTTACGAGTTCATGTAATTGATTAGGAGCTTTTCAACACAATTATATTGCAAAACCTCAATTT
Organism: Hibiscus tridactylites; assembly: GCA_958450335.1. Lineage (NCBI taxonomy): Eukaryota > Viridiplantae > Streptophyta > Magnoliopsida > Malvales > Malvaceae > Hibiscus > Hibiscus tridactylites. The sequence continues at coordinate 37,999,587 of OY288289.1, read as the reverse complement.
CAGTACTTTTAACTCAGTTAAAATTCGAACGGGTCCATTGAAAGGCCTATTTCGACCTGCTCGTCTGAAACCACTACAAAAAGGACTGCAATACAAGTTTTAATCAAACCTTAGGAATTCATGTAATTGATTAGGAGCTTTTCATCACAATTATATTGCAAAACCTCAATTTCTGTACTTTTTACTCAGTTAAAATTCCAACGGGTCCATTGAAAGGCCCATTTAGACCTGCTCGTCCAAAACCTCTACGAAAAGGACCGCAAAAATGTTTTATTCTAATATTAGAAGTTCAAAAAATTGATTAGGAGCTTTCTAACACAATTATATTGCAAAACCTCAATTTCTGTACTTTTTACTCAGTTAAAATTCCAACGGGTCCATTGAAAGGCCCATTTCGACCCGCTCATCCGAAACCTCTACAAAAAGGACTGCAGAACAGGTTTTAATCAAATTTTAGGAGTTCATGTAATTGATTAGGAGCTTCTCAACACAATTATATTGCAAAACATCAATTTATGTACTTTTTACTCAGTTAAAATTCCAACGGGTCCTTTGAAAGGCCCATTTATACCTGCTCGTCTGAAACCTCTACAAAAAGGACCGCAAAAATGTTTTATTCAAATATTAGGAGTTCAAATAATTGATTAGGAGCTTTTCAACACAATTATATTGCAAAACCTCAATTTCTATACTTTTTACTCATTTAAAATTCCAACGGGTCCATCGAAAGGCCCATGTCGACCTGCTCGTCAGAAACCTCTACAAAAAGGACTGCAAAACAAGTTTTAATCAAATTTTAGGAGTTCATGTAATTGTTTAGGAGCTTTTCAACAAAATTATATTGCCAAACCTCAATTTCTGTACTTTTTACTCAGTTAAAATTCCAACGGGTCCATTGAAAGGCCTTTTTCGACCCGCTCGTCCGAAACCTCAACAAAAAGGACTGCAAAACAAGTTTTAATCAAATTTTAGGAGTTCATGTAATTGATTAGGAGCTTTTCAACACAATTATATTGAAAAACCGCAATTTTTGTACTTTTAACTCAGTTAAAATTCGAACGGGTCCATTGAAAGGCCTATTTCGACCTGCTCGTCTGAAACCTCTACAAAAAGGACTGCAAAACAAGTTTTAATCAAACCTTAGGAGTTCATGTAATTGATTAGGAGCTTTTCAAGACAATTATATTGCAAAACCTCAATTTCTGTACTTTTTACTCAGTTAAAATTCCAACGGGTCCATTGAAAGGCCCATTTAGACCTGCTCGTCCGAAACCTCTACGAAAAGGACCGCAAAAATGTTTTATTCTAATATTAGGAGTTCAAAAAATTGATTCGGAGCTTTCTAACACAATTATATTGCAAAACCTCAATTTCTGTACTTTTTACTCAGTTAAAATTCCAACGGGTCCATTGAAAGGCCCATTTTGACCCGCTCGTCCGAAACCTCTACAAAAAGGACTGCAGAACAAGTTTTAATCAAATTTTAGGAGTTCATGTAATTGATTAGGAGCTTCTCAACACAATTATATTGCAAAACCTCAATTTATGTACTTTTTACTCAGTTAAAATTCCAACGGGTCCCTTGAAAGGCCCATTTATACCTGCTCGTCCGAAACCTCTACAAAAAGGACCGCAAAAATGTGTTATTCAAATATTAGGAGTTCAAATAATTGATTAGGAGCTTTTCAACACAATTATATTGCAAAACCTCAATTTCTATACTTTTTACTCATTTCAAATTCCAACGGGTCCATTGAAAGGCCCATTTCGACCCGCTCGTCCGAAACCTCTACAAAAAGGACTGCAAAACAAGTTTTAATCAAATTTTAGGAGTTCATGTAATTGTTTAGGAGCTTTTCAAAAAATATTATATTGCCAAACCTCAATTTCTGTACTTTTTACTCAGTTAAAATTCCAACGGGTCCATTGAATGGCCCATTTCGACCTGCTCGTCTGAAACCTCTACAAAAAGGACTGCAAAACAAGTTTTTATCAAATATTAGGAGTTCAAATAATTGATTAGGAGCTTTTCAACTCAATTATATTGCAAAACAACAATTTCTGTACTTTTTACTCAGTTAAAATTCCAACGGGTCCATTGGAAGGCCCATTTCGACCCGCTCGTCCGAAACCTCTACAAAAAGGACCCCAAAACAAGTTTTAATCAAATATTAGGAGTTCAAATAATTGATTAGGAGATTTTCAACACAATTATATTGCAGAACTGCAATTTCTGTACTTTTTACTCAGTTAAAATTCCAACGGGTCCATTGAAAGGCCCATTTCGACCCGCTCGTCCGAAAACTCTATAAAAAGGAGTGCAAAACAAGTTTTAATCAAATTTTAGGAGTTCATGTAATTGATTAGAAGCTTTTCAACACAATTATATTGCAAATCCTCAATTTCTGTACTTTTTACTCAGTTAAAATTCCAACGGGTCCATTGAAAGGCCCATTTAGACCTGCTCGTCCGAAACCTCTACAAAAAGGATCGTAAAAATGTTTTATTCAAATATTAGGAGTTCAAATAATTGATTAGGAGCTTTTCAAATCAATTATATTGCAAAACCTCAATTTTTGTACTTTTTTCTCAGTTAAATTCCAACGGGTAACGGGGATTAGGAAATGAAAATTCTCTCTGAAATCTCTCATTTCCTCCTTTTGCTTTTTCTCTCTCTCTCTCATCTCCTCCACACCAACCACCATCCATTCCGCCACAATCTTGACCCCCCCCCCCCCCACGGCCACCACATCTTTACCACCTAAAATGCCATCTCCTGCCAGCATGTAACCACTGTTCTTGGCTACATGCTCCCGACAACCACCGGGCCATCCTCAGCAACCACCTTCACAACCATAGGCATTGGTTGCATGCCACAATCGGAGCTGATTTAGCAAAGGTACGTTCTCTTCCCCTTATTAGCTTTATTATCATTTTTCAATGGTGTAATTATGTTATAATTACCTTTTTACGGATCCAACCTTGGTTCGATCCCACTGGCCACATCTCCTATGATGACAATGTATTGGGGATGTGGAATCAGCATCGGTCGGGTTATGCCTTATTTCTAAGGCCCCCGACACTGATGCAACGATCCTGGCTTTTGAAGCCTTGTAACCAATTTTCCCATTCTTATGAATGGGTCCTCTCCTGGCCCTCCGGGCCTTGCAATTTTACTGGATTATTCGAAAGTTTTAGGACAGTGGGTCCACTGAAACGATGGCAATTGAGGCCCTCGTGGCTAACCCCTGGGCATAGTACGCCTAACACGCATGCTGCAGGCGTTCCCATGCATGCAGGACAGGGCTTCCGCTTATACGCTATTACTGAAATTTTCATGCAGTTTGCATGGCACATGCAGACGGAGTGCATGAAAGTCACTGCAACCACATGCCACCATATACGATGGCAGCAGTGGCCTTGGCAGCTGCCGGTGGCTGGCTCTCTCCGACCACCGTCCACCCCAACGTTCTCCAAGCCCCAAAATATCGGGATTATCCAAGTTCACGATAAAGGCCTGATTTTTCGAGATTTATCTTATTTTAAAATTTTATCAATACTCCCTTGGAGTCTTCAACCAAAACTCAAACTCTATCCAACTTTGAACTCCCTATTATCTGGGAATTTTATTGGGATACAGATTCGTGATTGGTGGCCCCTACCACTTGAATTACAAACTGAATTATCCTCTTTTATTATACTAATTCTAGGTAAGTTGGATACTCTCCCTAAAATTAGGAATTCTTCTCGAATCCTCCTCTGCTACTACTCCCATTGGATTACATTCTATCCGAACCAACCCTATCTCACAAATTTGAACTTGATTCGAATTGTACGGGTGAAGTACCTCAAACTATCTTTTAGTGAGCAATACTTTTGGAGCAGCATTACATACGGCTCCATTCTAGGTTATTGCTTCACTCGAAATCCTTACTCCAAACCTTCACAAACAATGGCTTCCTCGGACTCGTTCCTGGATCACTTTGACAATTTACAATTCACTGCTGAAGAACAAGCAGTGGTTTACGCCCCAAAGGCCACCAAGGCCATTCCTTTGGACGACCAACGTTGTTCCTTATTAGGGAAACTCTTCCCCACAACGACACCGGACGACACAACTCTGGTGAAGGTTTTTACGGCTGTTTGGAAGGAGGACAAGCTTCTCTCCACCACCATACTTGGCTCAGGATATTACCTTTTCAAGTTCGAGACCGCTGCAAAAGTCAGGGATATCCTCAAAAGGGGGCCATGGACGTTCAAAAGGGATTGGCTAGCTCTCACTCCCATCCAACCCCAGTTGACATTGGAGGAATACAAGTTTACCCACATGAGGATATGGGTCCGTATCCTCCGTGTTCCATTAGCCATGATGATTGGCGACACTGTGGCTAATGCATCCGGGCGTGCTTTAGGCTGTGGTCTAGGTACTGTGATAAGCACAGACACTCGAAAAGACGATGAAGGGAATCGTGTACACTTCCTCCGTGTTGGAGTGCTTATAGACGTTACCCGACCCCTAAGAAGGGGCGTCGCTCTTGCTGATGAGGAGAATCCGGCTAAACCCAAGATGCTCCTGGTTAGGTATGAGAAGCTACCTAATTTTTGCCTTGGCTGTGGAATGTTGTTTCACCTACGTGAAACCTGTGCTACATTCAAGGACAAGCCAAATGAAGGATTGCCATACAGTGAATGGCTGCGTGCACCTGCTCCTAAACCTAAGGTGAAAACAAATGTTTGAGGACGGATACGATATTTCGAGCCGGGTTGCTCTTCTACCAGGCGTGAACAATCCACAGGTTCCCCCTTATTTTTTTCTAAGCACCTAGGATACTGGATTAGACCAACAAACTTCTATTCAACCGTGCTATATATTTGTGGTATTATAATCCAAATTTTCGTTTTGGTTGTTGGGCCCAGCATCATATTTCCCCACAATTTTATTACATATGTATGTTTATGCATGCCCTTTCGAATTAATGGTTGGATAACATGCATGCCTTCTAGCTTTTTACGCACTCCCTGGTTTGTATCATTGTTACATCGTATTAGATACAATGAACATATATGGACTGCATATGTATATTTGATGGCAAGCTTTGTAATCTTGCTTTACTTTGTTTCATTATTATTTGGTTTGCCCTTATATTTATGGGTTTTCGTTGCTGTCCTTCCAGGGAACAAGGGGAAGGACAAAGTTGCTGCCTCCCCATTGGCCACTGCCACTCCGGACGTGGCAACAGGTGCACCTTCAGTGCAGCCGAGAGATGGTTCATTGAATCTAGAGGATGATGATTTATTGGGCGAGGAAATTGCCACCCCCCCTACGGACGATTCAGTGCCACTGCCGGCAGTAGGGACAGCTGCTGCTGTCAATGCTGAAACTGCTGTAGATGCTGTTCCGGCACAGCAGGAGCCGCTGGACATTCCACCTCTGGCCATGATACCAGCTGATGCTGAATCCGTGATCAACGACTCCAGGGAAGCAGACGTTGAGATGGAACGGGACCTGCAGCTTCACAAGTCCGACACTCCGCCGGACAAACGCTTTATTTTGATCGATAATGACTCATTCCCGGTGCCAATCACGGATGACACTGCCACTGGGGAGAGCTCGAACAAAGGGAAAGGTCCGAGGGACAAGGGGAAGGAACCGGTCAACCCGGAATTTGAAGTCTGGTTGGCTGCCACAACCGACAAGGCTCCGGACGCTGCAGCTCTAAAGAAAGCTAAACGCACATCGCCCATTATCACTGGTGGGATAGCTAAACGCCCGAGATCTTCACCACTGGCGGCTGGGAAAACAATGAAACAAGTTGAGAAAAGTCAAAGGAAAGCTGGGATGAGCAGCAAAAACTCTTCGGCGGTGGTTGACGGTCAACCCCGCCGAGAGAAATGAGAGCCATATGTTGGAACTGTCGGGGACTTGGTATGTCTTCGGCAGTTCACGAGCTTCGCTCTATTGTTTCACGTTTAGGTCCAGATTTTATTTTTCTGTCTGAAACTCGTTTAAACGCATTTAAATTTGATTCCATTAAACATTCTCTTGATATGGAGGGCTTTTTTGCTGTGGATAGCAGCCCTACTTGTGCAGGTTTATGCCTGCTTTTTAATAAAAACATTTCTTTAGATTTTCTCTCGTCTTCGACGAGATACATTGATGTTATTGTGAATAGCTCTAACTGTCGCTTTTGTTTTACGGGAATTTATGGATACGCAGCCACTAACATGAAAAAATAAACGTGGGACCTAATCGATTCCCTTAAAACAAAATCATCTCTTCTGTGGCTTATCGGAGGTGACTTAAATGATATCTTAGATGACTCGGAAAAACAAGGTGGCAATCGTAGACCTCGTTCACAAATCCTAAACTTTCGTGATTGTTTAACGAGAAATAACCTGTTCGATTGTCGACCGAACTCGGGATGGTTTACTTGGACCCGTACTGGGCCTAATGTCGAGCCGGTTTGCGAACGGCTGGATCGGTTCTTAGCATGCTCGCAATGGATGCACAAATTTCCCAACTACGGCCATTTTCACTCCTTTTCTCTCGAGTCGGATCATAGTGTCATAATATTGGACACCAAAAATGCTCCATTATCGAACCAATATACCCAGCATACAATGGATCACTTTCGTTTTGAAACATGTTGGGCTCATGACCCAGCGGGCATCCAAGTTTGTAAACAAACATGGGCTGCCACGCAGGGGTCCATTTTGGACAAACTCTCCGCGATGGGTCATTCCCTTCAAGAGTGGCAACACGCTCAACGTAAACTATCCTCTCTTCACATGCAACAGTTGCAACGATCTATCAACAATATTCTGCGCCGTAAGCACATCTCTAGGAAAGCTCTTTCCGCATTGCACAGTGCCAAATTAGAACTACAGAAATTGTCAGTGGCTAAAGAGGCTTACTGGGCCCAACGCTCCCGCATCTCATGGTTAACCAATGGAGATAAAAATACCACCTACTTCCATGCGAGAGCCACTAAACGACGACGGAAAAACACAATCAAGGGATTGATGGATACTACCGGAGTCTGGCAGTCCTCCACTGAGGACATTTTACAAGTTGCGTTGTCGTACTTTAAAGATATTTTTTCATCAGCTTACCCGGTATCCTCACCGGAATTGCTGAACAATATTCGGCCCACGGTGACCACAGATATGAATGATACTCTTCTACGGCCCTTCACGGTAGACGAAATCCGTGCCGCTTTTCTGGATATCAATCCTAAGAAAGCGCCTGGTATTGATGGATTCCCAGGTAGTTTTTACAGACAGCATTGGGATATGATTGGTCCAGAATTCATCTCTCTATGTATGGATCTCCTTCAAGGGAAAGCCGATATGGCTTCTGTTAACCGATCGGTCATTGTGCTAATTCCCAAGATTTCTGACCCCACCACCATGAAGCACTTCCGTCCAATCAGTCTGTGCACGGTCATTTATAAGACGGTCGCTAAAGTTCTGGTGAATCGCCTGAAGATATCCCTATCTTCTTGTATCAGCGATTCGCAAGCGGCGTTTATCAGCGAACGAAATATTACCGACAATATTTTGATTGCACACGAGCTGGTGCATACCCTTCAATCTTGTGGCACACTCTCCTCTCAAGGAGCGGCTGTTAAGCTCGATATGGAAAAGGCCTTTGACAGGGTGGAATGGTCCTTTCTAAGGGATGTCATGCTCCGTATGGGTTTTGCACGGGACTGGGTTAACCTTATCCTACGGTGCGTCTCCTCGGTCTCTTTTTCGGTACGAATTAATGGCACGATATTGGAGGAATTTTATCCTACCCGGGGTATCCGTCAAGGTGACCCCTTATCATCCTTCTTATTCCTAATTTGTTCCCAAGGACTATCAGCAGCTTTGGAAACAGAGCAAAGAGAAGGACGCCTCTCCGGTCTTAGTGCTAGTCGCTATGGGCCCAGGGTTACACATCTTCTATTCGCAGATGACAGTTTGGTTTTTCTCCGCAATGATCCAAGGGAGGTGGATAGATTGCGTTACGTCCTTTCCCAGTATGCCTCGTCTTCCGGTCAAACGGTAAACTTTGACAAGTCTACCGCTTACTGCAGTCGTGGGTGCTCCTCTGCCTTTCTCCATACAATGCGATCAACCTTGGGTGTCCGCCTAGTGGATGATCCAGGCATATATTTGGGTGTTCCCCTCTTAATCAAAAGGAACCGCACTGCTTCCTTAGGCTTTGTACGAGATAAAGTCCAATCTCGTATGAGCAAATGGGATAACAGTTTCCTTTCCTATAGCGGAAGAGAAATCCTCATTAAGGCTGTCGCACAAGCGATGCCACAATATGTGATGTCATGCTACCTCTTACCGCAAAACATAATTGACGATATTACTACGACCATACGGCGCTACTGGTGGTCTGGGCGTAGTAATAAGCGTGGATGGCCTCTTTTGTCGTGGGACACCCTCTGCACGCCTAAAAATGCGGGAGGTCTAGGTTTCCGCGACCTACGATCATTTAATATTGCCCTGTTAGGGAAGCAAATTTGCACTTGCTGGCACATCCGAACTCTTTGTTGGCAAGGGTCCTCGGTGCTAAATACTACCCTTCCGGTGACCTCCTGCATGCCTCGGCGGACAAGCGGGCTTCTTTTGCATGAAAAGGCCTGCACCAAGCTATCCAACTCCTAGGACCTGGTTATTTTTGGCGACCAGGGACTCAGAGCTCGATACGTCTGCTCAGTGATACATGGGGAGGGGATAACCCTATAACTCTTTTTGGACAATATGAGGATAATGACGAACTTCCAGTGCGCTGCCGGGATTACATGTTGCGCGGCGGGGCATCTTGGGATGAGGCCAAAATCCGAAATGCATTCGATAAGGATGATGCTGAAAGTATCCTTAGGGTGCCGATTTATTAGGATAGACCGGACAAGCTGGTTTGGGGACGCCATGACTCCGGGACTTATACCGTCAGGTCGGGGTATTTTTTTCTCCATCAACCGGCGAGACCGGCAATGCGTCCTTCACGCCTATGGAAAGTACTTTCCAAATCTCCGACTTTACCTAAAGTTCGCTCCTTCAGTTGGAGAGCGGGCCGTGATGCCCTACCCACTGGGGAAAAGCTCCGTGCAATACATCAAACGGATGGATACTGTCCCTTTTGCCCAACGGTGCTGGAGTCCGCTATACATGCCCTTCGGGATTGCCCAACTGCTCAGGAGGTTCTTCGCCTTGTGGGGCTTCCATCGAGCGTTTACGCCAGCCATACCAACTCCATAATGGCTTGTCTATCGGAAGGAACTTATTACTTGGACACTTCAGGGTTTGCCCTGCTCCTCACCACAATTTGGAATATCTGGAACCGTCGTAACGACTGGATCCATTCCCAGAGACTTCAACCAACATGGTTGACCGCTATGAATGCTACAGGTCTTCTACAGGAATACGCAGCCGCTAACGCTCTCCCCGCCGTGTCAGTCGCAGTACTAGCAGCAGCCCCCCCACGATGGATGACGCCTAGACCAGGCTGCATCAAGATAAACGTTGACGGAGCCTTCCATCCAGGATCTGGTGCTGCAGCCATCGGAGTCGTTGCTAGGTATGCAAATGGCTCAGTTGTTGGAGGATGCGCTATCCATGAGGCGGGCTGTCGGGATGCCCCCATGGTCGAGCTACATGCCATTGTTGCGGGTATCATGTTGACCCGAGATAGAGGGTGGGGCGAGGTGATTATTGAATCTGACTCGGCTACGGTGATCAACAAACTCTCCTGCACCGCTGAGGACAATACCCTTCTGGGACCACAGATTGCTGATACCCAGGCTTTGCTTAGGTCTTATCCTTTAATCACTTTATCTTTTGTACCTAGATCGGCCAATTTTATGGCTCACAACTTAGCCGCTTGGGCTTTACGCTTTGCCTCTTCGGTGTATTTTGATTCAGTTATTCCTGACTGTATAAACGTTGATGTAATGGCTGACTCTCAGCCTCTTTATTGTTATAATAATAACAATACTCAGGGTACTCTTTTCCCCTTAGATTCACTTTGTGCTTCGGCACGAGGTGGTTAGAGGGGTTTTTAATGAGGCCCTTTTCTTCAAAAAAAAAAAAAATTCCAACGGGTCCATTGAAAGGCCCATTTAGACCTGCTCGTCCGAAACCTCTACAAAAATGACCGCAAAACAAGTTTTAATCAAATATTAGGAGTTCAAATAATTGATTAGGAGCTTTTCAACACAATTATATTGCAAAACCTCAATTTCTGTACTTTTTACTCAGTTAAAATTCCAACGGGTCCATTGAAAGGCCCATTTAGACCTGCTCGTCCGAAACCACTTCAAAAAGGACCGGAAAAAGGATTTATTCAAATATAAGGAGTTCAAATAATTGATTAGGAGCTTTTCAACACAATTATATTGCAAAACCTCAATTTTTGTACTTTTTTCTCAGTTAAAATTCCAACGGGTCCATTGAAAGGCCCATTTAGACCTGCTCGTCCGAAACCTCTACAAAAAGGACATCAAAAATGTTTTATTCAAATATTAGGAGTTCAAATAATTGATTAGGAGCTTTTCAACATAATTATATTGCAAAACCTCAATTTATGTACTTTTTGCTCAGTTAAAATTCCAACGGGTCCATTGAAAGGCCCATTTAGACTTGCTCGTCCGAAACCTCTACAAAAAGAACCGCAAAAATGTTTTATTCAAATATTAGGAGTTCAAATAATTGATTAGGAGCTTTTCAACATATTATATTGCAAAACCACAATTTCTTTACTTTTTACTCAGTTAAAATTCCAACGGGTCCATTGAAAGGCCCATTTCGACCCGCTCGTCCGAAACCTTTACAAAAAGGACCGCAAAACAAGTTTTAATCAAATATTAGGAGTTCAAATAATTGATTACGAGCTTTTATAAAACAATTATATTGCAAAACCTCAATTTCTGTACTTTTTACTCAGTTAAAATTCCAACGGGTCCATTGAAAGGCCCATTTAGACTTGCTCGTCCGAAACCTCTACAAAAAGAACCGCAAAAATGTTTTATTCAAATATTAGGAGTTCAAAAAATTGATTAGGAGCTTTTCAAGATATTATATTGCAAAACCTCAATTTCTTTACTTTTTACTCAGTTAAAATTCCAACAGGTCCATTGAAAGGCCCATTTCGACCCGCTCGTCCGAAACCTCTACAAAAAGGACTGCAGAACACGTTTTAATCAAAATTTAGAGTTCATGTAATTGATTAGGACCTTTTGAACACAATTATATTGCAAAACCTCAATTTCTGCACTTTTTGCTCAGTTAAAGTTCCAACGGGTCCATTGAAAGGCCCATTTAGACCTGCTCGTCCGAAACCTCTACAAAAAGAACCGAAAAAATGTTTTATTCAAATATTAGGAGTTCAAATAATTGATTAGGAGCTTTTATAAAACAATTATATTGCAAAACCTCAATTTCTGTACTTTTTACTCAGTTAAAATTCCAACGGGTCCATTGAAAGGCCCATTTAGACTTGCTCGTCCGAAACCTCTACAAAAAGAACCGCAAAAATGTTTTATTCAAATATTAGGAGTTCAAATAATTGATTAGGAGCTTTTCAACATATTATATTGCAAAACCTCAATTTCTTTACTTTTTACTCAGTTAAAATTCCAACGGGTCCATTGAAAGGCCCATTTCGACCCGCTCGTCCGAAACCTCTACAAAAAGGACTGCAGAACACGTTTTAATCAAATTTTAGGAGTTCATGTAATTGATTAGGACCTTTTCAACACAATTATATTGCAAAACCTCAATTTCTGCACTTTTTGCTCAGTTAAAGTTCCAACGGGTCCATTGAAAGGCCCATTTAGACCTGCTCGAGCGAAACTTCTACAAAAAGAACCGAAAAAATGTTTTATTCAAATATTAGGAGTTCAAATAATTGATTAGGAGCTTTTCAACACAATTATAGTGCAAAACCTCAATTTCTGTACTTTTTACTCAGTTAAAATTCCAACGGGTCCATTGAAAGGCCCATTTAGACTTGCTCGTCTGAAACCTCTACAAAAAGAACCGCAAAAATGTTTTATTCAAATATTAGGAGTTCAAATAATTGATTAGGAGCTTTTCAACATATTATATTGCAAAACCTCAATTTCTTTACTTTTTACTCAGTTAAAATTCCAACGGGTCCATTGAAAGGCCCATTTCGACCCGCTCGTCCGAAACCTCTACAAAAAGGACTGCAGAACACGTTTTAATCAAATTTTAGGAGTTCATGTAATTGATTAGGACCTTTTCAACACAATTATATTGCAAAACCTCAATTTCTGTACTTTTTGCTCAGTTAAAGTTCCAACGGGTCCATTGAAAGGCCCATTTAGACCTGCTCGTCCGAAACCTCTACAAAAAGAACCGAAAAAATGTTTTATTCAAATATTAGGAGTTCAAATAATTGATTAGGAGCTTTTATAAAACAATTATATTGCAAAACCTCAATTTCTGTACTTTTTACTCAGTTAAAATTCCAACGGGTCCATTGAAAGGCCCATTTAGACTTGCTCGTCCGAAACCTCTACAAAAAGAACCGCAAAAATGTTTTATTCAAATATTAGGAGTTCAAATAATTGATTAGGAGCTTTTCAACATATTATATTGCAAAACCTCAATTTCTTTACTTTTTACTCAGTTAAAATTCCAACGGGTCCATTGAAAGGCCCATTTCGACCCGCTCGTCCGAAACCTCTACAAAAAGGACTGCAGAACACGTTTTAATCAAATTTTAGGAGTTCATGTAATTGATTAGGACCTTTTCAACACAATTATATTGCAAAACCTCAATTTCTGCACTTTTTGCTCAGTTAAAGTTCCAACGGGTCCATTGAAAGGCCCATTTAGACCTGCTCGTCCGAAACCTCTACAAAAAGAACCGAAAAAATGTTTTATTCAAATATTAGGAGTTCAAATAATTGATTAGGAGCTTTTCAACACAATTATAGTGCAAAACCTCAATTTCTGTACTTTTTACTCAGTTAAAATTCTAACGGGTCCATTGAAAGGCCCATTTAGACTTGCTCGTCCGAAACCTCTACAAAAAGAACCGCAAAAATGTTTTATTCAAATATTAGGAGTTCAAATAATTGATTAGGAGCTTTTCAACATATTATATTGCAAAACCTCAATTTCTTTACTTTTTACTCAGTTAAAATTCCAACGGGTCCATTGAAAGGCCCATTTCGACCCGCTCGTCCGAAACCTCTACAAAAAGGACTGCAGAACACGTTTTAATCAAATTTTAGGAGTTCATGTAATTGATTAGGACCTTTTCAACACAATTATATTGCAAAACCTCAATTTCTGCACTTTTTGCTCAGTTAAAGTTCCAACGGGTCCATTGAAAGGCCCATTTAGACCTGCTCGTCCGAAACCTCTACAAAAAGAACCGAAAAAATGTTTTATTCAAATATTAGGAGTTCAAATAATTGATTAGGAGCTTTTCAACACAATTATAGTGTAAAACCTCAATTTCTGTACTTTTTACTCAGTTAAAATTCCAACGGATCCATTGAAAGGCCCATTTAGACTTGCTCGTCCGAAACCTCTACAAAAAGAACCGCAAAAATGTTTTATTCAAATATTAGGAGTTCAAATAATTGATTAGGAGCTTTTCAACATATTATATTGCAAAACCTCAATTTCTTTACTTTTTACTCAGTTAAAATTCCAACGGGTCCATTGAAAGGCCCATTTCGACCCGCTCGTCCGAAACCTCTACAAAAAGGACTGCAGAACACGTTTTAATCAAATTTTAGGAGTTCATGTAATTGATTAGGACCTTTTCAACACAATTATATTGCAAAACCTCAATTTCTGCACTTTTTGCTCAGTTAAAGTTCCAACGGGTCCATTGAAAGGCCCATTTAGACCTGCTCGTCCGAAACCTCTACAAAAAGAACCGAAAAAATGTTTTATTCAAATATTAGGAGTTCAAATAATTGATTAGGAGCTTTTCAACACAATTATAGTGTAAAACCTCAATTTCTGTACTTTTTACTCAGTTAAAATTCCAACGGGTCCATTGAAAGGCCCATTTAGACTTGCTCGTCCGAAACCTCTACAAAAAGAACCGCAAAAATGTTTTATTCAAATATTAGGAGTTCAAAAAATTGATTAGGAGCTTTTCAAGATATTATATTGCAAAACCTCAATTTCTTTACTTTTTACTCAGTTAAAATTCCAACAGGTCCATTGAAAGGCCCATTTCGACCCGCTCGTCCGAAACCTCTACAAAAAGGACGCAGAACACGTTTTAATCAAAATTTAGAGTTCATGTAATTGATTAGGACCTTTTGAAAACAATTATATTGCAAAACCTCAATTTCTGCACTTTTTGCTCAGTTAAAGTTCCAACGGGTCCATTGAAAGGCCCATTTAGACCTGCTCGTCCGAAACCTCTACAAAAAGAACCGAAAAAATGTTTTATTCAAATATTAGGAGTTCAAATAATTGATTAGGAGCTTTTATAAAACAATTATATTGCAAAACCTCAATTTCTGTACTTTTTACTCAGTTAAAATTCCAACGGGTCCATTGAAAGGCCCATTTAGACTTGCTCGTCCGAAACCTCTACAAAAAGAACCGCAAAAATGTTTTATTCAAATATTAGGAGTTCAAATAATTGATTAGGAGCTTTTCAACATATTATATTGCAAAACCTCAATTTCTTTACTTTTTACTCAGTTAAAATTCCAACGGGTCCATTGAAAGGCCCATTTCGACCCGCTCGTCCGAAACCTCTACAAAAAGGACTGCAGAACACGTTTTAATCAAATTTTAGGAGTTCATGTAATTGATTAGGACCTTTTCAACACAATTATATTGCAAAACCTCAATTTCTGCACTTTTTGCTCAGTTAAAGTTCCAACGGGTCCATTGAAAGGCCCATTTAGACCTGCTCGAGCGAAACTTCTACAAAAAGAACCGAAAAAATGTTTTATTCAAATATTAGGAGTTCAAATAATTGATTAGGAGCTTTTCAACACAATTATAGTGCAAAACCTCAATTTCTGTACTTTTTACTCAGTTAAAATTCCAACGGGTCCATTGAAAGGCCCATTTAGACTTGCTCGTCTGAAACCTCTACAAAAAGAACCGCAAAAATGTTTTATTCAAATATTAGGAGTTCAAATAATTGATTAGGAGCTTTTCAACATATTATATTGCAAAACCTCAATTTCTTTACTTTTTACTCAGTTAAAATTCCAACGGGTCCATTGAAAGGCCCATTTCGACCCGCTCGTCCGAAACCTCTACAAAAAGGACTGCAGAACACGTTTTAATCAAATTTTAGGAGTTCATGTAATTGATTAGGACCTTTTCAACACAATTATATTGCAAAACCTCAATTTCTGTACTTTTTGCTCAGTTAAAGTTCCAACGGGTCCATTGAAAGGCCCATTTAGACCTGCTCGTCCGAAACCTCTACAAAAAGAACCGAAAAAATGTTTTATTCAAATATTAGGAGTTCAAATAATTGATTAGGAGCTTTTATAAAACAATTATATTGCAAAACCTCAATTTCTGTACTTTTTACTCAGTTAAAATTCCAACGGGTCCATTGAAAGGCCCATTTAGACTTGCTCGTCCGAAACCTCTACAAAAAGAACCGCAAAAATGTTTTATTCAAATATTAGGAGTTCAAATAATTGATTAGGAGCTTTTCAACATATTATATTGCAAAACCTCAATTTCTTTACTTTTTACTCAGTTAAAATTCCAACGGGTCCATTGAAAGGCCCATTTCGACCCGCTCGTCCGAAACCTCTACAAAAAGGACTGCAGAACACGTTTTAATCAAATTTTAGGAGTTCATGTAATTGATTAGGACCTTTTCAACACAATTATATTGCAAAACCTCAATTTCTGCACTTTTTGCTCAGTTAAAGTTCCAACGGGTCCATTGAAAGGCCCATTTAGACCTGCTCGTCCGAAACCTCTACAAAAAGAACCGAAAAAATGTTTTATTCAAATATTAGGAGTTCAAATAATTGATTAGGAGCTTTTCAACACAATTATAGTGCAAAACCTCAATTTCTGTACTTTTTACTCAGTTAAAATTCTAACGGGTCCATTGAAAGGCCCATTTAGACTTGCTCGTCCGAAACCTCTACAAAAAGAACCGCAAAAATGTTTTATTCAAATATTAGGAGTTCAAATAATTGATTAGGAGCTTTTCAACATATTATATTGCAAAACCTCAATTTCTTTACTTTTTACTCAGTTAAAATTCCAACGGGTCCATTGAAAGGCCCATTTCGACCCGCTTGTCCGAAACCTCTACAAAAAGGACTGCAGAACACGTTTTAATCAAATTTTAGGAGTTCATGTAATTGATTAGGACCTTTTCAACACAATTATATTGCAAAACCTCAATTTCTGCACTTTTTGCTCAGTTAAAGTTCCAACGGGTCCATTGAAAGGCCCATTTAGACCTGCTCGTCCGAAACCTCTACAAAAAGAACCGAAAAAATGTTTTATTCAAATATTAGGAGTTCAAATAATTGATTAGGAGCTTTTCAACACAATTATAGTGTAAAACCTCAATTTCTGTACTTTTTACTCAGTTAAAATTCCAACGGATCCATTGAAAGGCCCATTTAGACTTGCTCGTCCGAAACCTCTACAAAAAGAACCGCAAAAATGTTTTATTCAAATATTAGGAGTTCAAATAATTGATTAGGAGCTTTTCAACATATTATATTGCAAAACCTCAATTTCTTTACTTTTTACTCAGTTAAAATTCCAACGGGTCCATTGAAAGGCCCATTTCGACCCGCTCGTCCGAAACCTCTACAAAAAGGACTGCAGAACACGTTTTAATCAAATTTTAGGAGTTCATGTAATTGATTAGGACCTTTTCAACACAATTATATTGCAAAACCTCAATTTCTGCACTTTTTGCTCAGTTAAAGTTCCAACGGGTCCATTGAAAGGCCCATTTAGACCTGCTCGAGCGAAACTTCTACAAAAAGAACCGAAAAAATGTTTTATTCAAATATTAGGAGTTCAAATAATTGATTAGGAGCTTTTCAACACAATTATAGTGCAAAACCTCAATTTCTGTACTTTATACTCAGTTAAAATTCCAACGGGTCCATTGAAAGGCCCATTTAGACTTGCTCGTCCGAAACCTCTACAAAAAGAACCGCAAAAATGTTTTATTCAAATATTAGGAGTTCAAATAATTGATTAGGAGCTTTTCAACATATTATATTGCAAAACCTCAATTTCTTTACTTTTTACTCAGTTAAAATTCCAACGGGTCCATTGAAAGGCCCATTTCGACCCGCTCGTCCGAAACCTCTACAAAAAGGACTGCAGAACACGTTTTAATCAAATTTTAGGAGTTCATGTAATTGATTAGGACCTTTTCAACACAATTATATTGCAAAACCTCAATTTCTGCACTTTTTGCTCAGTTAAAGTTCCAACGGGTCCATTGAAAGGCCCATTTAGACCTGCTCGAGCGAAACTTCTACAAAAAGAACCGAAAAAATGTTTTATTCAAATATTAGGAGTTCAAATAATTGATTAGGAGCTTTTCAACACAATTATAGTGCAAAACCTCAATTTCTGTACTTTTTACTCAGTTAAAATTCCAACGGGTCCATTGAAAGGCCCATTTAGACTTGCTCGTCCGAAACCTCTACAAAAAGAACCGCAAAAATGTTTTATTCAAATATTAGGAGTTCAAATAATTGATTAGGAGCTTTTCAACATATTATATTGCAAAACCTCAATTTCTTTACTTTTTACTCAGTTAAAATTCCAACGGGTCCATTGAAAGGCCCATTTCGACCCGCTCGTCTGAAACCTCTACAAAAAGGACTGCAGAACACGTTTTAATCAAATTTTAGGAGTTCATGTAATTGATTAGGACCTTTTCAACACAATTATATTGCAAAACCTCAATTTCTGCACTTTTTGCTCAGTTAAAGTTCCAACGGGTCCATTGAAAGGCCCATTTAGACCTGCTCGTCCGAAACCTCTACAAAAAGAACCGAAAAAATGTTTTATTCAAATATTAGGAGTTCAAATAATTGATTAGGAGCTTTTCAACACAATTATAGTGTAAAACCTCAATTTCTGTACTTTTTACTCAGTTAAAATTCCAACGGGTCCATTGAAAGGCCCATTTAGACTTGCTCGTCCGAAACCTCTACAAAAAGAACCGCAAAAATGTTTTATTCAAATATTAGGAGTTCAAATAATTGATTAGGAGCTTTTCAACATATTATATTGCAAAACCTCAATTTCTTTACTTTTTACTCAGTTAAAATTCCAACGGGTCCATTGAAAGGCCCATTTCGACCCGCTCGTCCGAAACCTCTACAAAAAGGACTGCAGAACACGTTTTAATCAAATTTTAGGAGTTCATGTAATTGATTAGGACCTTTTCAACACAATTATATTGCAAAACCTCAATTTCTGCACTTTTTGCTCAGTTAAAGTTCCAACGGGTCCATTGAAAGGCCCATTTAGACCTGCTCGAGCGAAACTTCTACAAAAAGAACCGAAAAAATGTTTTATTCAAATATTAGGAGTTCAAATAATTGATTAGGAGCTTTTATAAAACAATTATATTGCAAAACCTCAATTTCTGTACTTTTTACTCAGTTAAAATTCCAACGGGTCCATTGAAAGGCCCATTTAGACTTGCTCGTCCGAAACCTCTACAAAAAGAACCGCAAAAATGTTTTATTCAAATATTAGGAGTTCAAATAATTGATTAGGAGCTTTTCAACATATTATATTGCAAAACCTCAATTTCTTTACTTTTTACTCAGTTAAAATTCCAACGGGTCCATTGAAAGGCCCATTTCGACCCGCTCGTCCGAAACCTCTACAAAAAGGACTGCAGAACACGTTTTAATCAAATTTTAGGAGTTCATGTAATTGATTAGGACCTTTTCAACACAATTATATTGCAAAACCTCAATTTCTGCACTTTTTGCTCAGTTAAAGTTCCAACGGGTCCATTGAAAGGCCCATTTAGACCTGCTCGTCCGAAACCTCTACAAAAAGAACCGAAAAAATGTTTTATTCAAATATTAGGAGTTCAAATAATTGATTAGGAGCTTTTCAACACAATTATAGTGCAAAACCTCAATTTCTGTACTTTTTACTCAGTTAAAATTCTAACGGGTCCATTGAAAGGCCCATTTAGACTTGCTCGTCCGAAACCTCTACAAAAAGAACCGCAAAAATGTTTTATTCAAATATTAGGAGTTCAAATAATTGATTAGGAGCTTTTCAACATATTATATTGCAAAACCTCAATTTCTTTACTTTTTACTCAGTTAAACTTCCAACGGGTCCATTGAAAGGCCCATTTCGACCCGCTCGTCCGAAACCTCTACAAAAAGGACTGTAGAACACGTTTTAATCAAATTTTAGGAGTTCATGTAATTGATTAGGACCTTTTCAACACAATTATATTGCAAAACCTCAATTTCTGCACTTTTTGCTCAGTTAAAGTTCCAACGGGTCCATTGAAAGGCCCATTTAGACCTGCTCGTCCGAAACCTCTACAAAAAGAACCGAAAAAATGTTTTATTCAAATATTAGGAGTTCAAATAATTGATTAGGAGCTTTTCAACACAATTATAGTGTAAAACCTCAATTTCTGTACTTTTTACTCAGTTAAAATTCCAACGGGTCCATTGAAAGGCCCATTTAGACTTGCTCGTCCGAAACCTCTACAAAAAGAACCGCAAAAATGTTTTATTCAAATATTAGGAGTTCAAATAATTGATTAGGAGCTTTTCAACATATTATATTGCAAAACCTCAATTTCTTTACTTTTTACTCAGTTAAAATTCCAACGGGTCCATTGAAAGGCCCATTTCGACCCGCTCGTCCGAAACCTCTACAAAAAGGACTGCAGAACACGTTTTAATCAAATTTTAGGAGTTCATGTAATTGATTAGGACCTTTTCAACACAATTATATTGCAAAACCTCAATTTCTGCACTTTTTGCTCAGTTAAAGTTCCAACGGGTCCATTGAAAGGCCCATTTAGACCTGCTCGAGCGAAACTTCTACAAAAAGAACCGAAAAAATGTTTTATTCAAATATTAGGAGTTCAAATAATTGATTAGGAGCTTTTCAACACAATTATAGTGCAAAACCTCAATTTCTGTATTTTTTACTCAGTTAAAATTCCAACGGGTCCATTGAAAGGCCCATTTAGACTTGCTCGTCCGAAACCTCTACAAAAAGAACCGCAAAAATGTTTTATTCAAATATTAGGAGTTCAAATAATTGATTAGGAGCTTTTCAACATATTATATTGCAAAACCTCAATTTCTTTACTTTTTACTCAGTTAAAATTCCAACGGGTCCATTGAAAGGCCCATTTCGACCCGCTCGTCCGAAACCTCTACAAAAAGGACTGCAGAACACGTTTTAATCAAATTTTAGGAGTTCATGTAATTGATTAGGACCTTTTCAACACAATTATATTGCAAAACCTCAATTTCTGCACTTTTTGCTCAGTTAAAGTTCCAACGGGTCCATTGAAAGGCCCATTTAGACCTGCTCGTCCGAAACCTCTACAAAAAGAACCGAAAAAATGTTTTATTCAAATATTAGGAGTTCAAATAATTGATTAGGAGATTTTCAACACAATTATAGTGTAAAACCTCAATTTCTGTACTTTTTACTCAGTTAAAATTCCAACGGGTCCATTGAAAGGCCCATTTAGACTTGCTCGTCCGAAACCTCTACAAAAAGAACCGCAAAAATGTTTTATTCAAATATTAGGAGTTCAAATAATTGATTAGGAGCTTTTCAACATATTATATTGCAAAACCTCAATTTCTTTACTTTTTACTCAGTTAAAATTCCAACGGGTCCATTGAAAGGCCCATTTCGACCCGCTCGTCCGAAACCTCTACAAAAAGGACTGCAGAACACGTTTTAATCAAATTTTAGGAGTTCATGTAATTGATTAGGACCTTTTCAACACAATTATATTGCAAAACCTCAATTTCTGCACTTTTTGCTCAGTTAAAGTTCCAACGGGTCCATTGAAAGGCCCATTTAGACCTGCTCGAGCGAAACTTCTACAAAAAGAACCGAAAAAATGTTTTATTCAAATATTAGGAGTTCAAATAATTGATTAGGAGCTTTTCAACACAATTATAGTGCAAAACCTCAATTTCTGTACTTTTTACTCAGTTAAAATTCCAACGGGTCCATTGAAAGGCCCATTTAGACTTGCTCGTCTGAAACCTCTACAAAAAGAACCGCAAAAATGTTTTATTCAAATATTAGGAGTTCAAATAATTGATTAGGAGCTTTTCAACATATTATATTGCAAAACCTCAATTTCTTTACTTTTTACTCAGTTAAAATTCCAACGGGTCCATTGAAAGGCCCATTTCGACCCGCTCGTCCGAAACCTCTACAAAAAGGACTGCAGAACACGTTTTAATCAAATTTTAGGAGTTCATGTAAATGATTAGGACCTTTTCAACACAATTATATTGCAAAACCTCAATTTCTGTACTTTTTGCTCAGTTAAAGTTCCAACGGGTCCATTGAAAGGCCCATTTAGACCTGCTCGTCCGAAACCTCTACAAAAAGAACCGAAAAAATGTTTTATTCAAATATTAGGAGTTCAAATAATTGATTAGGAGCTTTTATAAAACAATTATATTTCAAAACCTCAATTTCTGTACTTTTTACTCAGTTAAAATTCCAACGGGTCCATTGAAAGGCCCATTTAGACTTGCTCGTCCGAAACCTCTACAAAAAGAACCGCAAAAATGTTTTATTCAAATATTAGGAGTTCAAATAATTGATTAGGAGCTTTTCAACATATTATATTGCAAAACCTCAATTTCTTTACTTTTTACTCAGTTAAAATTCCAACGGGTCCATTGAAAGGCCCATTTCGACCCGCTCGTCCGAAACCTCTACAAAAAGGACTGCAGAACACGTTTTAATCAAATTTTAGGAGTTCATGTAATTGATTAGGACCTTTTCAACACAATTATATTGCAAAACCTCAATTTCTGCACTTTTTGCTCAGTTAAAGTTCCAACGGGTCCATTGAAAGGCCCATTTAGACCTGCTCGTCCGAAACCTCTACAAAAAGAACCGAAAAAATGTTTTATTCAAATATTAGGAGTTCAAATAATTGATTAGGAGCTTTTCAACACAATTATAGTGTAAAACCTCAATTTCTGTACTTTTTACTCAGTTAAAATTCCAACGGGTCCATTGAAAGGCCCATTTAGACTTGCTCGTCCGAAACCTCTACAAAAAGAACCGCAAAAATGTTTTATTCAAATATTAGGAGTTCAAATAATTGATTAGGAGCTTTTCAACATATTATATTGCAAAACCTCAATTTCTTTACTTTTTACTCAGTTAAAATTCCAACGGGTCAATTGAAAGGCCCATTTCGACCCGCTCGTCCGAAACCTCTACAAAAAGGACTGCAGAACACGTTTTAATCAAATTTTAGGAGTTCATGTAATTGATTAGGACCTTTTCAACACAATTATATTGCAAAACCTCAATTTCTGCACTTTTTGCTCAGTTAAAGTTCCAACGGGTCCATTGAAAGGCCCATTTAGACCTGCTCGAGCGAAACTTCTACAAAAAGAACCGAAAAAATGTTTTATTCAAATATTAGGAGTTCAAATAATTGATTAGGAGCTTTTCAACACAATTATAGTGTAAAACCTCAATTTCTGTACTTTTTACTCAGTTAAAATTCCAACGGGTCCATTGAAAGGCCCATTTAGACTTGCTCGTCCGAAACCTCTACAAAAAGGACTGCAGAACACGTTTTAATCAAATTTTAGGAGTTCATGTAATTGATTAGGACCTTTTCAACACAATTATATTGCAAAACCTCAATTTCTGTACTTTTTGCTCAGTTAAAGTTCCAACGGGTCCATTGAAAGGCCCATTTAGACCTGCTCGTCCGAAACCTCTACAAAAAGAACCGAAAAAATGTTTTATTCAAATATTAGGAGTTCAAATAATTGATTAGGAGCTTTTATAAAACAATTATATTGCAAAACCTCAATTTCTGTACTTTTTACTCAGTTAAAATTCCAACGGGTCCATTGAAAGGCCCATTTAGACTTGCTCGTCCGAAACCTCTACAAAAAGAACCGAAAAAATGTTTTATTCAAATATTAGGAGTTCAAATAATTGATTAGGAGCTTTTATAAAACAATTATATTGCAAAACCTCAATTTCTGTACTTTTTACTCAGTTAAAATTCCAACGGGTCCATTGAAAGGCCCATTTAGACTTGCTCGTCCGAAACCTCTACAAAAAGAACCCCAAAAAATGTTTTATTCAAATATTAGGAGTTCAAATAATTGATTAGGAGCTTTTCAACATATTATATTGCAAAACCTCAATTTCTTTACTTTTTACTCAGTTAAAATTCCAACGGGTCCATTGAAAGGCCCATTTCGACCCGCTCGTCCGAAACCTCTACAAAAAGGACTGCAGAACACGTTTTAATCAAATTTTAGGAGTTCATGTAATTGATTAGGACCTTTTCAACACAATTATATTGCAAAACCTCAATTTCTGCACTTTTTGCTCAGTTAAAGTTCCAACGGGTCCATTGAAAGGCCCATTTAGACCTGCTCGTCCGAAACCTCTACAAAAAGAACCGAAAAAATGTTTTATTCAAATATTAGGAGTTCAAATAATTGATTAGGAGCTTTTCAACACAATTATAGTGCAAAACCTCAATTTCTGTACTTTTTACTCAGTTAAAATTCCAACGGGTCCATTGAAAGGCCCATTTAGACTTGCTCGTCCGAAACCTCTACAAAAAGAACCGCAAAAATGTTTTATTCAAATATTAGGAGTTCAAATAATTGATTAGGAGCTTTTCAACATATTATATTGCAAAACCTCAATTTCTTTACTTTTTACTCAGTTAAAATTCCAACGGGTCCATTGAAAGGCCCATTTCGACTCGCTCGTCCGAAACCTCTACAAAAAGGACTGCAGAACACGTTTTAATCAAATTTTAGGAGTTCATGTAATTGATTAGGACCTTTTCAATACAATTATATTGCAAAACCTCAATTTCTGCACTTTTTGCTCAGTTAAAGTTCCAACGGGTCCATTGAAAGGCCCATTTAGACCTGCTCGTCCGAAACCTCTACAAAAAGAACCGAAAAAATGTTTTATTCAAATATTAGGAGTTCAAGTAATTGATTAGGAGCTTTTCAACACAATTATAGTGTAAAACCTCAATTTCTGTACTTTTTACTCAGTTAAAATTCCAACGGGTCCATTGAAAGGCCCATTTAGACTTGCTCGTCCGAAACCTCTACAAAAAGAACCGCAAAAATGTTTTATTCAAATATTAGGAGTTCAAATAATTGATTAGGAGCTTTTCAACATATTATATTGCAAAACCTCAATTTCTTTACTTTTTACTCAGTTAAAATTCCAACGGGTCCATTGAAAGGCCCATTTCGACCCGCTCGTCCGAAACCTCTACAAAAAGGACTGCAGAACACGTTTTAATCAAATTTTAGGAGTTCATGTAATTGATTAGGACCTTTTCAACACAATTATATTGCAAAACCTCAATTTCTGCACTTTTTGCTCAGTTAAAGTTCCAACGGGTCCATTGAAAGGCCCATTTAGACCTGCTCGTCCGAAACCTCTACAAAAAGAACCGAAAAAATGTTTTATTCAAATATTAGGAGTTCATATAATTGATTAGGAGATTTTCAACACAATTATAGTGCAAAACCTCAATTTCAGTACTTTTTACTCAATTAAAATTCCAACGGGTCCATTGAAAGGCCCATTTAGACTTGCTCGTCCGAAACCTCTACAAAAAGAACTGCAAAAATGTTTTATTCAAATATTAGGAGTTCAAATAATTGATTAGGAGCTTTTCAACATATTATATTGCAAAACCTCAATTTCTTTACTTTTTACTCAGTTAAAATTCCAACGGGTCCATTGAAAGGCCCATTTCGACCCGCTCGTCCGAAACCTCTACAAAAGGGACTGCAGAACACGTTTTAATCAAATTTTAGGAGTTCATGTAATTGATTAGGACCTTTTCAACACAATTATATTGCAAAACCTCAATTTCTGCACTTTTTGCTCAGTTAAAGTTCCAACAGGTCCATTGAAAGGCCCATTTAGACCTGCTCGTCCGAAACCTCTACAAAAAGAACCGAAAAAATGTTTTATTCAAATATTAGGAGTTCAAATAATTGATTAGGAGCTTTTCAACACAATTATATTGCAAAACCTCAATTTCTGTACTTTTTACTCAGTTAAAATTCCAACGGGTCCATTGAAAGGCCCATTTCGACCCGCTCGTCCGAAACCTCTACAAAAAGGACCGCAAAACAAGTTTTAATCAAATATTAGGAGTTCAAATAATTGATTAGGAGCTTTTCAACACAATTATATTGTAAAACCGCAATTTCTGTACTTTTTACTCAGTTAAAATTCCAACGAGTAACGGGTGGGATGGCTCTCAATTCTCTCTCAACTTTCTCCGGGGTTCTTGTTTGGTTTTGGCTCTCTTTTCCTTTTTTTCCGGTGGATATTCTCACCAATCCCCTCTCCCCTCACGGCAACCCTTCCCCTTCTGCCGGTCAAGCCATTATCTTATCAAGTATCACGGTTTTCATGTTTTCCTTGGGAAGCGGGATGAGAATCCCAAGAGTCATCCCACTCCGCCAACTATATCAAAAATCAGGTTATTTCTATCCTTATATCTCTTTTTATTATTTTATATTACTTTTTCGGCTTTTTTACTTGTTTAGCGATATTTGGGTGTTTCTAGATTTCATTAATCACTTCACCAGATTTACTTCCATTTTTGCAAGGGTTTTCTGTTTCTGGGTTTGTTCTCACCGATTGATTCCGATGAGACTATCCCAGCGTTCCACAGACCGTGGCTGTGAAGACAGATCTGGATAGAATCTTCTTCATCTTCTCAGATCTTGGCTTCAAGGCATAATCGGTGATTCTCCTCCTTGTCATCTTTTTTCGTTTTTTTCAGTTCTAGATATAAACTCTGATTTCTGGGTTTCTCTTCATTTTTGCCGCTTCTGCTTGCACCACCGGGATTTTTTATTACCGGATATGGGCCTTGTTCTTTCTTCTTTCTCCATCCGCTCGGTTCTGGTGATCCCCCTTCTCCGGTATCCGAATGGTCTTAATGGTAAGTCCGACCGACATCCTTCTTTTTTTGATTTTTATTTCTTTTATCATCTATTGTTTAGATTTAATCTAACTGATGGGTTTTGGCTCTTTACTTACATATTCTGTCCTTGCCGTTTCATCGGTGTTATCTCCCTCCGGCGGCGGGCCAAGGCGGCGCCAATCCACCTTAATCCTTGGTCCCCTCTATCCTATATCCTTCCCTTTTTTAATTATATTCTTTTTCTTATATGCATTTCCTCTCCGCATACAATTTTTTTTAGGGTCTCATTTTTGCTTTTTCTTTACAACTAATATACTTCTTATTGTCATCTGTTATCAGATTTTGGCTAAAGGATTGGATCTGAGGATTTTCCGTAGGGCCTCCTTGAAGGATCTGGTTCATCCTTTAGTTATTCATGCTATTTCTGTCTGCCTTTTTACCATTCTTTTCCTTTCCTTTTCTTCGATCTTTTTTAATAAGCTTCATCTGCTCTGCCTTACTAATTTTTTTCTATCTTGTTTCAGACCTCGCTATCTTATTTGTTACTTCTCAATCGATCGTCTAATCGGTTATACCATGACTGTTATCTATCCCCTCTTTTTTCCTTTTTCTTTTCTGTCTATCATCTTATTTTATTTTTCTTTGTTGTTTCAACAGTTTAAATATGCCTTCTCTTCCCTCGGGGTAGTATGTATTGTACGACATTCATTTCTAAGGTATGTTCCTTCACATAGTTGTATTTTATCTCTCTTTTTTTACAATCTTTTGTTTGTGTTATCTCCTAGCAATTATATCATGCATCTTCACAATATGCTTTATCTATCCCTCTTCATTATATGGTCCAACCTTTGCTTGCATACCTATTTATCTTTCTGCTTTCTGGAAATTATTTATGTTTACTTAAGCATATTTCGTTTATCCATTATCTATTACAAACAACCAGCCCTTTTAGGGAAACAATCACCAGCCCACTCAATGGGATATTTTTCGGTTATAGATATAATACAAAAATTGCATCTTCTAAAAGTTAAATTGAATCTTGATATATTCCATATATCAAAATATGATTATTCATCTTCTATTAATGCTGCTCTCTGTAACTTTCTTTATTACTTACCCATTCTACTATCTTCTAAAACAACTCAACAATATATATATCCTCTCATCCACAATATTATCTCTCTATTAAAAGTCAATAAAATAATTTCAATTCAAACTAAAATGTATACTATTATTCTGTTAACTGTTATGATATATGCATTCAAATTACCTTTTAAAAGTAATCTTTATAATTGTTCTAAAACAGATACTGTAATCCCTTTTTCTACATTCCTTATTATAGTCTTCATACCTTCAGTCATGCATACATATTTGACCACAATCCTGGAAAATTATTCTAATATAATTCACATATTTTATTGCTGGATATCTTCTATATATAATCAGGTAATTTTTACCACTTGGACTATTCTGTGTAATGAACTATTGTGTAAAACCTATTTCATCTTTGACAATCATCTTAATATTATCACTGTTTACCCATCCTTTAACACCATCACATCTATGTCTCTTCAACACTTGACTAAATTAATCTTTACCTTTACTTTTGTACCTTCTCTTTCATCATGTACATATTGTACTATCAATTGTTGGCCTTTAATTCTCTACAATTGTTCTTTATTTGCCTCTTTTTTTGGGTCTTCTCGGTATGCAACAACAGGAGCAGCCATTATGCAAGTTACTAGGCAAGTGCTAAAGGAAAGTTGGTACAGCTATTCTCCTACTAGTTCACGGTTAATTTCAATTCTAATTAAATTCAATTGCATTCCCCCCTTTATTTTTTCTTTGCTCTTTTGGACTGTAATAATTTTCTTATCCCCGCTTCCTTTCTTCCCTGGGTCTGTAATTTTTTATTGCCTTTTTTCTTTCCTGCTTTTCTTTCTTTTTTACTATGCTTTTACCTGCTTTCTACTTTGCATTACAACTGCCATGCATGCTTTATTTTCCTTGTTAGATGAATGTTACTATTTCAACTTACATTATCAGCTGATATACTTGAAAAAACTCTATCCCCACTACACCTTTCTAGGTGAAATATTACAAGCCCACATCTGGGATCTTTTTAATTTACTACTAAGTAGGAGCTTTTCAATTAAAATATATATTAATTTTTCAAATTTATTAAAAATACTTAGCTCAATTTTTTCAATAATTATTCGCTATCTCTTAATGTATTCCAATTTTAAAAGCTCTCTTAATTCTAATTTAACTTTTACCTCCCATTTAATTCGCCGTTATAAATTTTTAGCCAACTTTACATCCAAAACTTTCCCTTTATATTTATATGCATATCTAATTCCTCATAAATTTTCCTATAATAAAGCTTCAAATATAGTCAACGATAACGTCATCTTTCTGTTTTTATTCCATCTATTAATATCAACTTTATTTCTAAAATCTACCTCCTCAATCTATACCGTTTATTTTGCATCATCAATACTAATAATTATAATAATTCCCAACAGTTACATTCTTTATTCTCCTTTATTTACGCCTTTCAAATTTAATCATCTCTTTAGATTCTTCTTTGTTAAAAAATTCCCTTATATTGCCAAAACCACTCTGTCCTTTCCCTTTTTAACCATCCTGTACAACCAAAATTTCATTCAAATCTTTTTATTATTACAATCAAAGTCCCAATTAAGATATTTTCCTTTAACAACTCCTAGATTTTCTATCCTCTTTAGGCCTATTAATTCAATTAAGGCAACTACCTTAATTAAATTACTTTTTGATATTAAAAGTTCCTACCTTTTACTTTTGTCAATTTTTTCTCTGAATATATTACGTTCCACTTTCCATATCTCATCCCCTTTAGCTATTCTCGTTTTCTTTATATACTCACAACACATTTACATCATCCCACCACAACTATTATCTCAATCGTACTATTCACACCCTTCAAACTCCTCAATGGCTTCATCCTCTTCAATCCCCCAACTCAACTCGATCAACCTCACCAATGAAGAATCAAAACTACTCTACACTCCTAATTTCGACTTCATCAAGGAAGATCCCAAACTCATTGTCATTGGTCGTTTCATATCGTCCAAGCCTCTAGATATTTACGCTGTTATCAATGCATTCGAAGGAATCTGGAAACCCAATGAAGTAGTATCCATCTCAGTGATACAAGATAACTTCCTCAAGATCAAGTTTAAAGAAATCAAGAACTGCTATGAAATTATCAATCGTGGACCTTGGCTGTACAAGGATGAATGGCTTGCAGTCACTGAATATGATCCAGCCAAATCCTTAACCGACTACAACTTTAACACAATGAGAATCTGGATCAGAATCTTCTCCCTTCCTGATTCTCTCGTTGCTGATGTCGAACGTTCCCATCTGGTGGGACACGCATTAGGTTCAATGGTAGGCAACGTTCTCCGAACAGATACCCGCCAAGTTGATGGGAACATGGTGGAATTCCTTCGTGTGGAAATTTTACTCAACATCACAAAGCCTGTTACTCGATTTGTGTTTATTGGCTCCGGTGAAAATACAATCATGTGCCGTCTTCAGTATGAAAGACTTCCGATCCTCTGCCCTGGTTGTGGTATTATCAGCCACACCTTAGAGAACTACCCTAACCGATCTTCACTCAATCCCAACAAACCACAATATGGAGAATGGCTCCGTTACCTTCCTCCTAGACGTCGCCCTACTGGTATCCGTGGGCGTATTCGAAATGTCGAGCCGAACCTGAACCCCAATATCCCTCCAGTGAATGATAAATTAATATTCATTATCTTAACCATAGATTTTGTCATCTTTTTTCCCTGTTCAATATTCTTATCTAAATATTCTGCCTCTAACTTTATCGTTGTGGGCCCAGCAAATAACCCAGCAGCTCCGACCAAACCTACAATTCCTCCCACTGATCAGAACAATATGGGTATTTCGCTTTACTCATTCATTACCCTTTATATAAATAGCCTCCATTTTCTAATAATTCTCCCTACTCTTTTACAAGGCTCTCTTCATGAAGGCGATGCCGCATCATTTACGGAACAAATCACTGAAGAAGCCCAAAATGCTGATACGAACATGGATGATGGCCCAAACAATGCTAATGACCCCCCTGCTGACCCGAAACAAAAAGCTCCGCTTGAGGCTCAACCCCTGAACACCATCTACCCCATCCCGGAAGATGGTTCTGATGATGATTGGGAAACCAATGAGGATTATGGTGTCCCCAGCCCTACTGCCGAGCAGATTAAAAAATTCGACTCTGAATCGAGTAAGCCCTCTAAACCCACTGATACATTATTCAAAGAGTTTAATCAGTGGTTACTTAAAACTTATCCCAATGATGCAGCCCCTGCACCTGTTCCTGTTCCAGCACCCGCACCTGCACCTGCTCCAAACCAAACCAACTGAGGCATGAAACGCCGCTCCCCTATACAAGTATCGCTCCCGCCGAAAAAATCCAAACAGTCAGGATCTACTCCAAAAGCTGGGATGAGCAGCTCTAAAAACTCTCCGGCGGCGGCTAACTCCCAGTCCCGCCGAGGAAAATGAAGATCCTCTGCTGGAACTGCCAGGGCCTTGGACAAGCCCCGACGGTTCAACATTTCCGGTCATATGTCCAATGAACAAACCCCGATATTATATTTTTATGCGAAACTAAGCTAAATAATGCGGACTGTAACCGCCTATGTCTTTCATTAGGGATGTTAGACATAATCTCAATTCCCCCTACGGAAGGGTGTTCTGGAATCTCATTATTTGCTACAAAGGAAATTAATATAAATCTTCTTTCTTATTCCTCGCGTTTTATCCATACTCAAATTATAAAGAATAGTTCCACTTTGTTCTTCACTGGCATACACGGTTTTTCGGAAACTAGTCAAAAATATAAAACATGGGAACTAATTGATTCTTTATATCCTTCCACTAAAAATAAACCTTGGCTATTAGGTGGAGATTTTAACGAAATTTTAACAGATTCGGAAAAACAAGGAGGCTCTCGTAGAGCTAGATCTCAAATTAAGAACTTTCGTAACTGCTTAACTCGAAACAACCTCTATGACTGCAAGCCATCCTCGGGATGGTTCACATGGTCTAAAGCTGGTCCATTAACCCCGACGATACATGAAAGACTTGACCGCTTTATTGCTAATACCGAATGGAAAGAACTCTTTCCTTCACATCGAATCACCACAGAATATGTAGCCAAATCGGACCACTGCTTCCTTTTTCTCGAACTAGACATTCCGCCCACTAAAGTCAAAACACAACCTTCTAAGAACTTCAGATTTGAAAATTGCTGGTCTAATAATATTGCTAATATCCGCACAATTAAAAGGGCTTGGGCTGAAACTCCCGGTACAGCCATAAACAAAATCGAAGCGGTAGGCAATTACCTAGAAGAATGGCAAAAGCAGCAACGTTTTAAATCAACTGGACGAATTAAGTTCCTCACTAAAAAAATAAACAGATTACTATTCCGCCCTTTAACAGCTACTAATGAACAAGTTTACTTAAACTATAGAGCAGAATTAAATAAACTCTTAACAGAGCAAGAAGTTTATTGGGCTCAAAGATCTCGTACCCTGTGGCTCTCACAAGGGGACAAAAACACCAAATTCTTCCATGCCCGCGCTTCTCTGAGGAACAAGAAAAACTTAATTGAAGGCCTCTATGATGCCAACTCCAATTGGTGTTCTTCGGATTCGGACATTATGAACATTGCTTCAGATTATTTCAAAAATTTGTTCACTACCTCTAACCCACATTTCTCGAATGCCATTCTAGACAAAATTCACCCCTCCATTGATCAATCAATGAACGAACATCTCACAAAGGCATTCACCAGAGAGGAAATTATCCATGCATTCAAAGATATTGACCCTAGGAAGGCTCCTGGGTGTGATGGTCTACCAAGCAGCTTTTTTAGACAACACTGGGATACTGTGGGTGATGATGTTATTAGTCTTTGTAGTGACCTTTTAAACGGCAACGCTAATATGGCGTCAGTCAACAAAACTATTCTGGTATTAATTCCCAAAGTACAAAATCCAACTTCCATGAGACAACTCAGACCAATTAGTCTTTGTACTGTCCTTTACAAAATAGTAGCTAAAACAATAGTTAATAGAATGAAACAAGCTATACCCCTTTGTATTAGTCCTAATCAAGCAGCCTTTGTCCAGGGTCGCAATATTTCGGACAACATCCTTATTGCTCATGAAATCATCCACAATATCAATACAGGAGCTACTAAATCCTCCCAAGGAGCTGCTATTAAGCTTGACATGGAAAAAGCATTCGACAGGGTAGAATGGTCTTTCCTTGCTAACGTAATGAAACGCATGGGTTTTGCCCCCGAATGGATCAAACTTATAATGTGTTGTATTACTACAGTATCTTTCTCAGTCAAAATAAATAATTCTTTCTCTCCCATCTTTCAACCCCAACGTGGTCTTCGTCAAGGGGATCCTCTATCACCCTTCCTTTTTCTTTTCTGTACTCAAGGCCTTTCAGCATACTTAGCAGCCGCTCAACAATCAAAAATTCTCCCTGGACTAGGTGCAAGTAAGCACGGGCCAAAAGTCAACCACCTGCTCTTTGCTGACGATTGCTTGGTATTTATCAATAACAACCAATCTGAAGCGTCCCTTCTGAAAAAGGCCCTTCAAACTTATGCTAATGCCTCCGGTCAAGCAGTCAATTTTGAGAAATCTACAATTTTTTATAATCCGCGTACACCAAGGGAAATAAGAAATGCAATCAACTGTCTTCTACAAGTACGTGAGGTTTCTAACCCTGGAGTTTACCTTGGTATCCCGCTTCTTATTGGGAAAAATAAAACTGAATCCCTAGGATTTGTACGAGATAAAGTACATGATCGTCTCTCCAGCTGGGACAAACACCTTCTATCCTTTAGTGGTAGAGAGATCTTTATCAAAGTTGTCTTACAATCTCTTCCCCAATATGTTATGTCTTGCTATCTCCTTCCACATAATATCATCGACGACATGACTACATCAATCCGCCAATACTGGTGGACTGGAAAATCTAACAAAAAAGGTTGGCATATGTTACCATGGAATCGCATATGTTTACCCAAATCTGCTGGAGGTATGGGTTTTAAGGACTTACATGATTTCAATATCGCTCTCTTAGGCAAACAAATTTGGAAACTTATTTGTGAACCAGACTCCTTATTAGGACAGATATACAGATCTAAATACTTCCCTGCTGGCAACCTCCTGGATGCTCAGAAACCTAGTAGGGGCTCTTTTGCTTGGCAAGGCATATATAACGCTCTCCAGCGTCTTTTTCCTGGTTTTCTTCACCGCCCAGGTATAAACAGTAATATTAGAATACACAAAGATATATGGGGAGGATCCTCCCCGATTGAGCTTACTGGGGATTATGAAATTTCTGATGAATTTCACATCCGTTGTAATGCTTTTATGATCCGCAACCAAACTGCATGGGATACGGAAAAGGTAAATAATTACTTCAATACAACTGATGCCGATACCATCCTCCGCATTCCCATCATAAATGATCAAAGGGATTCTATTCTATGGTCTCACAATGACTCGGGTATCTACTCAGTCCGTTCTGGATATATTTTCTTACAACGTTCAATAACCCAACCTTCGCCATCAAATCGTTTCTGGAAGTTTATATCCAAAATCAAAGCCTTACCCAAAGTGAAAACCTTTGGATGGCGTATGGCATCTGATGCTCTACCAGTTGGTTCTAAAATTCAAGCCTTCTCCCCTAATTCGGGACCCTGCTCTATCTGTGGTTGTCGTTCGGAATCGATTCTTCATGCGCTTCGTGACTGCCCTGGGGCATCTGAAGCCTTGCAGATTAGTGGCATTCCTATCTCTCTTTATAAGAGTCAAGCTTCTACGCCCCTACAATGGCTAGAAGAAGCATCCTCTACAATTTCTGCTGAAAAATTTGGTCTCTTCCTTACCGTTTTATGGAATATCTGGAATAGACGAAATGATTGGGTTCACAACCACCACCTACAACCTCCATGGCTAATCGCAGTCAACTCAATTAGCTTATATGATGAGTTTTGCAAATCTTTGAGTTCATCAAACCTATCCCCATCTACAATGTTTTCACCACCTTGCTCTCCTCCTCCACCCAATTGTATCAAAATTAATGTGGACGGAGCCTTTAACCCATCTACTCGTGCAGCAGCCGTAGGTGTTGTTGCCCGTGACCCTGCAGGAGCTGTCGTGGGAGGTCTTGCTTTTCCTCTTGGAAGTCGTCAGGATGCTATCACCAGTGAGGGGGAAAGCATCCTTGCTGGTCTCACCTTTGCCCGCTCTCAAGGTTGGTGTCGTATCTTGATCGAAACTGACTGCGCCTCTCTCGCGAATAGGATCAACAAACCTGCCCAGGATCTGTCTACTATGGGGCCTATCATACTTCAGATACAGGCTGCTCTACATGACTTTGCCTTTAGTTCTATTTCCTTTGTACGCCGTGAGGCAAATGTAATAGCCCATTCTTTGGCTACTTTTTCTCTGAATTCTATGACTTCTACGTCATTTGGTTCGGACATCCCTCATTGTATTCAACACCTTGTAACAAATTCTCATTGATTAATAATATTTGGGCACTCTTTTCCCCTTTTTAGGGTCCTCTAGCTTTGCTCGAAGGACAGTAGTAGGGGTTTTTAATGAGGTCTTTTTCTTCAAAAAAAAAATTCCAACGGGTCCATTGAAAGCCCCATTTCGACCCGCTCGTCCGAAACCACTACAAAAAGGACCGCAAAAATGTTTTATTCAAATATTAGGAGTTCAAATAATTGATTAAGAGCTTTTCAACACAATTATATTGCAAAACCGCAATTTCTGTACTTTTTACTCAGTTAAAATTCCAACGGGTCCATTGAAAGGCCCATTTTGACCCGCTCGTCCGAAAGCACTACAAAAAGGACCGCAAAAATGTTTTAGTCAAATATTAGGAGTTCAAATAATTGATTAGGAGCTTTTCAACACAATTATATTGCAAAAGCTCAATTTATGTACTTTTTACTTAGTTAAAATTCCAACAGGTCCATTGAAAGGCCCATTTCAACCCCTCGTCCGAAACCTCTACAAAAAGGACTGCAAAACAAGTTTTATTCAAATATTAGGACTTCAAATAATTGATTAGGAGCTCTGCAACACAATTATATTGCAAAATCTCAATTTCTGTACTTTTTACCCAGATAAAATTCCAACGGGTCCATTGAAAGGCCCATTTCGACCTGCTCGTCCGAAACCTCTACAAAAAGGACTGCAAAACAGGTTTTATTCAAATATTAGTAGTTCAAATTATTGATAAGGAGCTTTTCAACACAATTATATTGCAAAACCTCAATTTCTGTACTTTTTACTGAGTTAAAATTCCAACGGGTCCATTGAAAGGCCCATTTAGACCTGCTCGTCCGAAACCACTACAAAAAGGACCGCAAAAATGTTTTATTCAAATATTAGGAGTTCAAATAATTGATTAGGAGCTTTTCAACACAATTATATTGCAAAACCTCAATTTCTGTACTTTTTACTCAGTTAAAATTCCAACGGGTCCATTGAAAGGCCCATTTACACCTGCTCGTCCGAAACCTCTACAAAAAGGACCGCAAAAATGTTTTATTCAAATATTAGGAGTTCAAATAATTGATTAGTAGCTTTTCAAATCAATTATATTGTAAAACCTAATTTCTGTACTTTTTACTCAGTTAAAATTCCAACGGGTCCATTGAAAGGCCCATTTAGACATGCTCGTCCGAAACCTCTACAAAAAGGACCGCAAAAATGTTTTATTCAAATATTAGGAGTTCAAATAATTGATTAGGAGCTTTTAAAATCAATTATATTGCAAAACCTCAATTTCTATACTTTTTACTCAGTTAAAATTCCAACGGGTCCATTGAAAGGCCCATTTAGACATGCTCGTCCGAAACCTCTACAAAAAGGACCGCAAAAATGTTTTATTCAAATATTAGGAGTTTAAATAATTGGTTAGGAGCTTTTCAAATCAATTATATTGCAAAACCTCAATTTCTGTACTTTTTACTCAGTTAAAATTCCATTGGGTCCATTGAAAGACCCATTTAGACCTACTCGTCCGAAACCTCTACAAAAAGAACCGCAAAAATGTTTTATTCAAATATTAGGAGTTCAAATAATTGATTAGGAGCTTTTCAACATATTATATTGCAAAACCTCAATTTCTTTACTTTTTACTCAGTTAAAATTCCAACGGGTCCATTGAAAGGCCCATTTCGACCTGTTCGTCCGAAACCTCTACAAAAAGAACCGAAAAAATGTTTTATTCAAATATTAGGAGTTCAAATAATTGATTAGGAGCTTTTCAACACAATTATATTGCAAAACCTCAATTTCTGTACTTTTTACTCATTTAAAATTCCAACGGGTCCATTGAAAGGCCCATTTCGACCCGCTCGTCCGAAACCTCTACAAAAAGGACCGCAAAACAAGTTTTAATAAAATATTAGGAGTTCAAATAATTGATTAGGAGCTTTTCAACACAATTATATTGCAAAACCTCAATTTATGTACTTATTACTCAGTTAAAATTCCAACGGGTCCATTGAAAGGCCCATTTCGACCCACTCGTCCGAAACCTCTACAAAAAGGACTGCAAAACAAGTTTTAATCAAATATTAGGAGTTCAAATAATTCATTAGGAGCTTTTCAACACAATTATATTGCAAAAGCTCAATTTATGTACTTTTTACTTAGTTAAAATTCCAACAGGTCCATTGAAAGGCCCATTTCAACCCGCTCGTCCGAAACCTCTACAAAAAGGACTGCAAAACAAGTTTTAATCAAATTTTAGGAGTTCAAAAAATTTATTAGGAGCATTTCAACACAATTATATTGCAAAACTGCAATTTCTGTACTTTTTACTAAGTTCAAATTCCAACGGGTCCATTGAAAGGCCAATTTCTACCCGCTCTTCCGAAACCTCTACAAAAAGGACTGCAAAACAAGTTTTAATCAAATTTTATGAGTTCATGTAATTGATTAGGAGCTTTTCAACTAAATTATATTGCAAAACCTCAATTTCTGTACTTTTTACTCAGTTAAAATTCCAACGGGTCCATTAAAAGGCCCATTTAGACCTGCTCTTCCGAAACCTCTACAAAAAAGACCGCAAAAATGTTTTATTCAAATATTAGGAGTTCAAATAATTGATTAGGAGCTTTTCAACAAAATTATATTGCAAAACCTCAATTTCATTACTTTTTACTCAGTTAAAATTCCAACAAGTCCATTGAAAGGCCCATTTCGACCTGCTCTTCCGAAACCTCTACAAAAAAGACCGCAAAAATGTTTTATTCAAATATTAGGAGTTCAAATAATTGATTAGGAGCTTTTCAACATATTATATTGCAAAACCTCAATTTCTTTACTTTTTACTCAGTTCAAATTCCAACGGGTCCATTGAAAGGCCCATTTCGACCTGGTCGTCCGAAACCTCTACAAAAAAGACCGCAAAAATGTTTTATTCAAATATTAGGAGTTCAAATAATTGATTAGAAGCTTTTCAACACAATTATATTGCAAAACCTCAATTTCTTTACTTTTTACTCAGTTAAAATTCCAACGAGTCCATTGAATGGCCCATTTCGACCTGCTCTTCCGAAACCTCTACAAAAAAGACCGCAAAAATGTTTTATTCAAATATTAGGAGTTCAAATAATTGATTAGGAGCTTTCTTAACATATTATATTGCAAAACCTCAATTTCTTTACTTTTTACTCAGTTTAAATTCCAACGGGTCCATTGAAAGGCCCATTTCGACCTGGTCGTCCGAAACCTCTACAAAAAGAACCGAAAAAATGTTTTATTCAAATATTAGGAGTTCAAATAATTGATTAGGAGCTTTTCAACACAATTATATTGCAAAACCTCAATTTCTGTACTTTTTACTCAGTTAAAATTCCAACGGGTCCATTGAAAGGCCCATTTCGACCCGCTCGTCCGAAACCTCTACAAAAAGGACCGCAAAACAAGTTTTAATCAAATATTAGGAGTTCAAATAATTGATTAGGAGCTTTTCAACACAATTATATTGCAAAACCGCAATTTCTGTACTTTTTACTCAGATAAAATTCCAACGGGTCCATTGAAAGGCCCATTTCGACCCGCTCGTCCGAAAACTCTACAAAAAGGAGTGCAAAACAAGTTTTAATCAAATTTTAGGAGTTTATGCAATTGATTAGGAGCTTTTCAACACAATTATATTGCAAATCCTCAATTTCTGTACTTTTTACTGAGTTAAAATTCCAACGGGTCCATTGAAAGGCCCATTTAGACCTGCTTGTCCGAAACCTCTACAAAAAGGACCGCAAAAATGTTTTATTCAAATATTAGGAGTTCAAATAATTGATTAGGAGCTCTTCAACACAATTATATTGCAAATCCTCCATTTCTGTGCTTTTTACTCAATTAAAATTCCAACGGGTCCATTGAAAGGCCCATTTCGACCCGCTCGTCCGAAACCTCTACAAAAAGGGTCGCAAAAAGGATTTATTCAAATATTAGGAGTTCAAATAATTGATTAGGAGCTTTTCAACACAATTATATTGCAAAACCTCAATTTTTGTACTTTTTACTCAGTTAAAATTCCAACGGGTCCATTGAAAGGCCCATTTAGACATGCTCGTCCGAAACCTCTACAAAAAGGACCGCAAAAATGTTTTATTCAAATATTAGGAGTTCAAATAATTGATTAGGAGCTTTTAAAATCAATTATATTGCAAAACCTCAATTTCTATACTTTTTACTCAGTTAAAATTCCAACGGGTCCATTGAAAGGCCCATTTAGACATGCTCATCCGAAACCTCTACAAAAAGGACCGCAAAAATGTTTTATTCAAATATTAGGAGTTTAAATAATTGGTTAGGAGCTTTTCAAATCAATTATATTGCAAAACCTCAATTTCTGTACTTTTTACTCAGTTAAAATTCCATTGGGTCCATTGAAAGACCCATTTAGACCTACTCGTCCGAAACCTCTACAAAAAGAACCGCAAAAATGTTTTATTCAAATATTAGGAGTTCAAATAATTGATTAGGAGCTTTTCAACATATTATATTGCAAAACCTCAATTTCTTTACTTTTTACTCAGTTAAAATTCCAACGGGTCCATTGAAAGGCCCATTTCGACCTGTTCGTCCGAAACCTCTACAAAAAGAACCAAAAAAATGTTTTATTCAAATATTAGGAGTTCAAATAATTGATTAGGAGCTTTTCAACACAATTATATTGCAAAACCTCAATTTCTGTACTTTTTACTCAGTTAAAATTCCAACGGGTCCATTGAAAGGCCTATTTCGACCCGCTCGTCCGAAACCTCTACAAAAAGGACCGCAAAACAAGTTTTAATAAAATATTAGGAGTTCAAATAATTGATTAGGAGCTTTTCAACACAATTATATTGCAAAACCTCAATTTATGTACTTATTACTCAGTTAAAATTCCAACGGGTCCATTGAAAGGCCCATTTCGACCCACTCGTCCGAAACCTCTACAAAAAGGACTGCAAAACAAGTTTTAATCAAATATTAGGAGTTCAAATAATTCATTAGGAGCTTTTCAACACAATTATATTGCAAAAGCTCAATTTATGTACTTTTTACTTAGTTAAAAATCCAACAGGTCCATTGAAAGGCCCATTTCAACCCGCTCGTCCGAAACCTCTACAAAAAGGACTGCAAAACAAGTTTTAATCAAATTTTAGGAGTTCAAAAAATTTATTAGGAGCATTTCAACACAATTATATTGCAAAACTGCAATTTCTGTACTTTTTACTAAGTTCAAATTCCAACGGGTCCATTGAAAGGCCAATTTCTACCCGCTCTTCCGAAACCTCTACAAAAAGGACTGCAAAACAAGTTTTAATCAAATTTTATGAGTTCATGTAATTGATTAGGAGCTTTTCAACTAAATTATATTGCAAAACCTCAATTTCTGTACTTTTTACTCAGTTAAAATTCCAACGGGTCCATTAAAAGGCCCATTTAGACCTGCTCTTCCGAAACCTCTACAAAAAAGACCGCAAAAATGTTTTATTCAAATATTAGGAGTTCAAATAATTGATTAGGAGCTTTTCAACACAATTATATTGCAAAACCTCAATTTCATTACTTTTTACTCAGTTAAAATTCCAACAAGTCCATTGAAAGGCCCATTTCGACCTGCTCTTCCGAAACCTCTACAAAAAAGACCGCAAAAATGTTTTATTCAAATATTAGGAGTTCAAATAATTGATTAGGAGCTTTTCAACATATTATATTGCAAAACCTCAATTTCTTTACTTTTTACTCAGTTCAAATTCCAACGGGTCCATTGAAAGGCCCATTTCGACCTGGTCGTCCGAAACCTTTACAAAAAGAACCGAAAAAATGTTTTATTCAAATATTAGGAGTTCAAATAATTGATTAGGAGATTTTCAACACAATTATATTGCAAAACCTCAATTTCTGTACTTTTTACTCAGTTAAAATTCCAACGGGTCCATTGAAAGGCCCATTTCGACCCGCTCGTCCGAAACCTCTACAAAAAGGACCGCAAAACAAGTTTTAATCAAATATTAGGAGTTCAAATAATTGATTAGGAGCTTTTCAACACAATTATATTGCAAAACCGCAATTTCTGTACTTTTTACTCAGATAAAATTCCAACGGGTCCATTGAAAGGCCCATTTCGACCCGCTCGTCCGAAAACTCTACAAAAAGGAGTGCAAAACAAGTTTTAATCAAATTTTAGGAGTTTATGCAATTGATTAGGAGCTTTTCAACACAATTATATTGCAAATCCTCAATTTCTGTACTTTTTACTGAGTTAAAATTCCAACGGGTCCATTGAAAGGCCCATTTAGACCTGCTTGTCCGAAACCTCTACAAAAAGGACCGCAAAAATGTTTTATTCAAATATTAGGAGTTCAAATAATTGATTAGGAGCTCTTCAACACAATTATATTGCAAATCCTCCATTTCTGTGCTTTTTACTCAATTAAAATTCCAACGGGTCCATTGAAAGGCCCATTTCGACCCGCTCGTCCGAAACCTCTACAAAAAGGGTCGCAAAAAGGATTTATTCAAATATTAGGAGTTCAAATAATTGATTAGGAGCTTTTCAACACAATTATATTGCAAAACCTCAATTTCTGTACTTTTTACTCAGTTAAAATTCCAACAAGTCCATTGAAAGGCCCATTTAGACCTGCTCGTCCGAAACCTCTACAAAAAGGACAGCAAAAATGTTTTATTCAGATATTAGGAGTTCAAATAATTGATTAGGATCTTTTCAACACAATTATATTGCAAAACCTCAATTTATGTACTTTTTACTCAGTTAAAATTCCAACGGGTCCATTGAAAGGCCCATTTCGACCCCCTCGTCCGAAACCTCTACAAAAAGGACTGCAAAACAAGTTTTAATCAAATATTAGGAGTTCAAATAATTCATTAGGAGCTTTTCAACACAATTATATTGCAAAAGCTCAATTTATGTACTTTTTACTTAGTTAAAAATCCAACAGGTCCATTGAAAGGCCCATTTCAACCCGCTCGTCCGAAACCTCTACAAAAAGGACTGCAAAACAAGTTTTAATCAAATTTTAGGAGTTCAAAAAATTTATTAGGAGCATTTCAACACAATTATATTGCAAAACTGCAATTTCTGTACTTTTTACTAAGTTCAAATTCCAACGGGTCCATTGAAAGGCCAATTTCTACCCGCTCTTCCGAAACCTCTACAAAAAGGACTGCAAAACAAGTTTTAATCAAATTTTATGAGTTCATGTAATTGATTAGGAGCTTTTCAACTAAATTATATTGCAAAACCTCAATTTCTGTACTTTTTACTCAGTTAAAATTCCAACGGGTCCATTAAAAGGCCCATTTAGACCTGCTCTTCCGAAACCTCTACAAAAAAGACCGCAAAAATGTTTTATTCAAATATTAGGAGTTCAAATAATTGATTAGGAGCTTTTCAACACAATTATATTGCAAAACCTCAATTTCATTACTTTTTACTCAGTTAAAATTCCAACAAGTCCATTGAAAGGCCCATTTCGACCTGCTCTTCCGAAACCTCTACAAAAAAGACCGCAAAAATGTTTTATTCAAATATTAGGAGTTCAAATAATTGATTAGGAGCTTTTCAACATATTATATTGCAAAACCTCAATTTCTTTACTTTTTACTCAGTTCAAATTCCAACGGGTCCATTGAAAGGCCCATTTCGACCTGGTCGTCCGAAACCTTTACAAAAAGAACCGAAAAAATGTTTTATTCAAATATTAGGAGTTCAAATAATTGATTAGGAGATTTTCAACACAATTATATTGCAAAACCTCAATTTCTGTACTTTTTACTCAGTTAAAATTCCAACGGGTCCATTGAAAGGCCCATTTCGACCCGCTCGTCCGAAACCTCTACAAAAAGGACCGCAAAACAAGTTTTAATCAAATATTAGGAGTTCAAATAATTGATTAGGAGCTTTTCAACACAATTATATTGCAAAACCGCAATTTCTGTACTTTTTACTCAGATAAAATTCCAACGGGTCCATTGAAAGGCCCATTTCGACCCGCTCGTCCGAAAACTCTACAAAAAGGAGTGCAAAACAAGTTTTAATCAAATTTTAGGAGTTTATGCAATTGATTAGGAGCTTTTCAACACAATTATATTGCAAATCCTCAATTTCTGTACTTTTTACTGAGTTAAAATTCCAACGGGTCCATTGAAAGGCCCATTTAGACCTGCTTGTCCGAAACCTCTACAAAAAGGACCGCAAAAATGTTTTATTCAAATATTAGGAGTTCAAATAATTGATTAGGAGCTCTTCAACACAATTATATTGCAAATCCTCCATTTCTGTGCTTTTTACTCAATTAAAATT
Organism: Hibiscus tridactylites; assembly: GCA_958450335.1. Taxonomy (NCBI): domain Eukaryota; kingdom Viridiplantae; phylum Streptophyta; class Magnoliopsida; order Malvales; family Malvaceae; genus Hibiscus; species Hibiscus tridactylites. The sequence continues at coordinate 37,956,428 of OY288289.1, read as the reverse complement.
CCAACGGGTCCATTGAAAGGCCCATTTCGACCCGCTCGTCCGAAACCTCTACAAAAAGGGTCGCAAAAAGGATTTATTCAAATATTAGGAGTTCAAATAATTGATTAGGAGCTTTTCAACACAATTATATTGCAAAACCTCAATTTCTGTACTTTTTACTCAGTTAAAATTCCAACAAGTCCATTGAAAGGCCCATTTAGACCTGCTCGTCCGAAACCTCTACAAAAAGGACAGCAAAAATGTTTTATTCAGATATTAGGAGTTCAAATAATTGATTAGGATCTTTTCAACACAATTATATTGCAAAACCTCAATTTATGTACTTTTTACTCAGTTAAAATTCCAACGGGTCCATTGAAAGGCCCATTTCGACCCCCTCGTCCGAAACCTCTACAAAAAGGACTGCAAAACAAGTTTTAATCAAATATTAGGAGTTCAAATAATTCATTAGGAGCTTTTCAACACAATTATATTGCAAAAGCTCAATTTATGTACTTTTTACTTAGTTAAAATTCCAACAGGTCCATTGAAAGGCCCATTTCAACCCGCTCGTCCGAAACCTCTACAAAAAGGACTGCAAAACAAGTTTTAATCAAATTTTAGGAGTTCAAGTAATTGATTAGGAGCTTATAAACACAATTATATTGCAAAACCTCAATTTCTGTACTTTTTACTCAGTTAAAATTCCAACGGGTCCATTGAAAAGCCCATTTAGACCTACTCGTCCGAAACCTCTATAAAAAGGACCTCAAAATGTTTTATTCAAATATTAGGAATTCAAATTATTGATTAGGAGCTCTGCAACACAATTATATTGCAAAATCTCAATTTCTGTACTTTTTACCCAGTTAAAATTCCAACGGGTCCATTGAAAGGCCCATTTCGACCTGCTCGTCCGAAACCTCTACAAAAAGGACTGCAAAACAGGTTTTATTCAAATATTAGCAGTTCAAATTATTGATTAGGAGCTTTTCAACACAATTATATTGCAAAACATCAATTTCTGTACTTTTTATTGAGTTAAAATTCCAACGGGTCCATTGAAAGGCCCATTTAAACCTGCTCGTCCTAAACCACTACAAAAAGGACCGCAAAAATGTTTTATTCAAATATTAGGAGTTCAAATAATTGATTGGGAGCTTTTCAACACAATTATATTGCAAAACCACAATTTCTGTACTTTTTACTCAGTTAAAATTCCAACGGGTCCATTGAAAGGCCCATTTACACCTGCTCGTCCGAAACCTCTACAAAAAGGACCGCAAAAATGTTTTATTCAAATATTAGGAGTTCAAATAATTGAGTAGTAGCTTTTCAAATCAATTATATTGCAAAACCTCAATTTCTGTACTTTTTACTCAGTTAAAATTCCAACGGGTCCATTGAAAGGCCCATTTAGACATGCTCGTCCGAAACCTCTACAAAAAGGACCGCAAAAATGTTTTATTCAAATATTAGGAGTTCAAATAATTGATTAGGAGCTTTTCAAATCAATTATATTGCAAAACCTCAATTTCTGTACTTTTTACTCAGTTAAAATTCCAACGGGTCCATTGAAAGGACCATTTAGACACGCTCCTCCGAAACCTCTACAAAAAGGATCGCAAAAATGTTTTATTCAAATATTAGGAGTTCAAATAATTGATTAGGAGATTTTCAACACAATTATATTGCAAAACATCAATTTCTGTACTTTTTACTCAGTTAAAATTCCAACGGGTCCATTGAATGGCCCATTTCGACCCGCTCGTCCGAAACCTCTACAAAAAGGATTGCAAAACAAATTTTAATCAAATTTTAGGAATTCATGTAATTGATTAGGAGCTTTTCAACACAATTATATTGCAAAACCGCAATTTCTGTACTTTTTACTTAGTTAAAATTCCAACGGGTCCATTGAAAGGCCCATTTAGACATGCTCGTCCGAAACCTCTACAAAAAGGACCGCAAAAATGTTTTATTCAAATATTAGGAGATCAAATAATTGATTAGGAGCTCTTCAACACAATTATATTGCAAAACCTCAATTTCTGTACTTTTTACTCAGTTAAAATTCCAACGGGTCCATTGAAAGGCCCATTTCGACCCGCTCGTCCGAAACCTCTACAAAAAGGACTGCAAAACAAATTTTAATCAAATTTTAGGAATTCATGTAATTGATTAGGAGCTTTTCAACACAATTATATTGCAAAACCGCAATTCCTGTACTTTTTACTCATTTAAAATTCTAACGGGTCCATTGAAAGGCCAATTTCTACCCGCTCTTCCGAAACCTCTACAAAAAGCACTGCAAAACAAGTTTAATCAAATTTTATGAGTTCATGTAATTGATTAGGAGCTTTTCAACTAAATTATATTGCAAAACCTCAATTTCTGTACTTTTTACTCAGTTAAAATTCCAACGGGTCCATTAAAAGGCCCATTTAAACCTGCTCTTCCGAAACCTCTACAAAAAAGACCGCAAAAATGTTTTATTCAAATATTAGGAGTTCAAATAATTGATTAGAAGCTTTTCAACACAATTATATTGCAAAACCTCAATTTCTTTACTTTTTACTCAGTTAAAATTCCAACGAGTCCATTGAATGGCCCATTTCGACCTGCTCTTCCGAAACCTCTACAAAAAAGACCGCAAAAATGTTTTATTCAAATATTAGGAGTTCAAATAATTGATTAGGAGCTTTCTTAACATATTATATTGCAAAACCTCAATTTCTTTACTTTTTACTCAGTTTAAATTCCAACGGGTCCATTGAAAGGCCCATTTCGACCTGGTCGTCCGAAACCTCTACAAAAAGAACCGAAAAAATGTTTTATTCAAATATTAGGAGTTCAAATAATTGATTAGGAGCTTTTCAACACAATTATATTGCAAAACCTCAATTTCTGTACTTTTTACTCAGTTAAAATTCCAACGGGTCCATTGAAAGGCCCATTTCGACCCGCTCGTCCGAAACCTCTACAAAAAGGACCGCAAAACAAGTTTTAATCAAATATTAGGAGTTCAAATAATTGATTAGGAGCTTTTCAACACAATTACATTGCAAAACCGCAATTTCTGTACTTTTTACTCAGTTAAAATTCCAACGGGTCCATTGAAAGGCCCATTTCGACCTGCTTGTCCGAAACCTCTACAAAAAGGGCCGCAAAAAGGATTTATTCAAATATTAGGAGTTCAAATAATTGATTAGGAGCTTTTCAACACAATTATATTGCAAAACCTCAATTTCTGTACTTTTTACTCAGTTAAAATTCCAATGGGTCCATTGAAAGGCCCATTTAGACCTGCTCGTCCGAAACCTCTACAAAAAGGACAGCAAAAATGTTTTATTCAAATATTAGGAGTTCAAATAATTGATTAGGATCTTTTCAACACAATTATATTGCAAAACCTCAATTTATGTACTTTTTACTCAGTTAAAATTCCAACGGGTCCATTGAAAGGCCCATTTCGACCCACTCGTCCGACACCTCTACAAAAAGGACTGCAAAACAAGTTTTAATCAAATATTAGGAGTTCAAATAATTCATTAGGAGCTTTTCAACACAATTATATTGCAAAAGCTCAATTTATGTACTTTTTACTTAGTTAAAATTCCAACAGGTCCATTGCAAGGCCCATTTCAACCCGCTCGTCCGAAACCTCTACAAAAAGGACTGCAAAACAAGTTTTAATCAAATTTTAGGAGTTCATGTAATTGATTAGAAGCTTAGAAACACAATTATATTGCAAAACCTCAATTTCTGTACTTTTTACTCAGTTAAAATTCCAACGGGTCCATTGAAAGGCCCATTTAGACCTACTCGTCCGAAACCTCTATAAAAAGGACCTCAAAAATGTTTTATTCAAATATTAGGAGTTCAAATTATTGATTAGGAGCTCTGCAACACAATTATATTGCAAAATCTCAATTTCTGTACTTTTTACCCAGTTAAAATTCCAACGGGTCCATTGAAAGGCCCATTTCGACCTGCTCGTCCGAAACCTCTTCAAAAAGGACTGCAAAATAGGTTTTATTCAAATATTAGCAGTTCAAATTATTGATTAGGAGCTTTTCAACACAATTATATTGCAAAACCTCAATTTCTGTACTTTTTACTGAGTTAAAATTCCAACGGGTCCATTGAAAGGCCCATTTAGACCTGCTCGTCCGAAACCTCTACAAAAATGACCGCAAAAATGTTTTATTCAAATATTAGGAGTTCAAATAATTGAGTAGTAGCTTTTCAAATCAATTTTATTGCAAAACCTCAATTTCTGTACTTTTTACTCAGTTAAAATTCCAACGGGTCCATTGAAAGGCCCATTTAGACATGCTCGTTCGAAACCTCTACAAAAAGGACCGCAAAAATGTTTTATTCAAATATTAGGAGTTCAAATAATTTATTAGGAGCTTTTCAAATCAATTATATTGCAAAACCTATATTTCTATACTTTTTACTCAGTTAAAATTCCAACGGGTCCATTGAAAGGCCCATTTAGACATGCTCGTCCGAAACCTCTACAAAAAGGACTGCAAAAATGTTTTATTCAAATATTAGGAGTTCAAATAATTGACTAGGAGCTTTTCAAATCAATTATATTGCAAAACCTCAATTTCTGTACTTTTTACTCAGTTAAAATTCCAACGGGTCCATTGAAAGGCCCATTTAGACATGCTCGTCCGAAACCTCTACAAAAAGGACCGCAAAAATGTTTTATTCAAATATTAGGAGTTCAAATAATTGATTAGGAGCTTTTCAAATCAATTATATTGCAAAACCTCAATTTCTGTACTTTTTACTCAGTTAAAATTCCAACGGGTCCATTGAAAGGCCTATTTAGACCTCCTCGTCAGAAACCTCTACAAAAAGGACCGCAAAAATGTTTTATTCAAATATTAGGAGATCAAATAATTGATTAGGAGCTCTTCAACACAATTATATTGCAAAACCTCAATTTCTGTACTTTTTACTCAGTTAAAATTCCAACGGGTCCATTGAAAGGCCCATATCGACCCGCTCGTCCGAAACCTCTACAAAAAGGAATGCAAAACAAGTTTTAATCAAATTTTAGGAGTTCATGTTACTGATTAGGAGCTTTTCAACACAATTATATTGCAAAACCTCAATTTCTGTACTTTTTACTCAGTTAAAATTCCAACGGGTCCATTGAAAGGCCCATTTACACCTGCTCGTCCGAAACCTCTGCAAAAAGGACCGCAAAAATGTTTTATTCAAATATTAGGAGTTCATATAATTGATTAGGAGCTTTTTAAATCAATTATATTGCAAAACCTCAATTTTTGTACTTTTTACTCAGTTAAAATTCCAACGGGTCCATTGAAAGGCCCATTTAGACCTGCTCGTCCGAAACCTCTACAAAAAGGACCGCAAAAAATGTTTTATTCAAATATTAGGAGTTCAAATAATTGAGTAGTAGCTTTTCAAATCAATTTTATTGCAAAACCTCAATTTCTGTACTTTTTACTCAGTTAAAATTCCAACGGGTCCATTGAAAGGCCCATATCGACCCGCTCGTCCGAAACCTCTACAAAAAGGAATGCAAAACAAGTTTTAATCAAATTTTAGGAGTTCATGTTACTGATTAGGAGCTTTTCAACACAATTATATTGCAAAACCTCAATTTCTGTACTTTTTACTCAGTTAAAATTCCAACGGGTCCATTAAAACGCCCATTTACACCTGCTCGTCCGAAACCTCTACAAAAAGGACCGCAAAAATGTTTTATTCAAATATTAGGAGTTCATATAATTGATTAGGAGCTTTTTAAATCAATTATATTGAAAAACCTCAATTTCTGTACTTTTTACTCAGTTAAAATTCCAACGGGTCCATTAAAAGGCCCATTTAGACCTGCTCGTCCGAAACCTCTACAAAAAGGACCGCAAAAAATGTTTTATTCAAATATTAGGAGTTCAAATAATTGAGTAGTAGCTTTTCAAATCAATTTTATTGCAAAACCTCAATTTCTGTACTTTTTACTCAGTTAAAATTCCAACGGGTCCATTGAAAGGCCCATTTAGACATGCTCGTCCGAAACCTCTACAAAAAGGACCGCAAAAATGTTTTATTCAAATATTAGGAGTTCAAATAATTGATTAGGAGCTTTTCAAATCAATTATATTGCAAAACCTCAATTTCTATACTTTTTACTCAGTTAAAATTCCAACGGGTCCATTGAAAGGCCCATTTAGACATGCTCGTCCGAAACCTCTACAAAAAGGACTGCAAAAATGTTTTATTCAAATATTAGGAGTTCAAATAATTGACTAGGAGCTTTTCAAATCAATTATATTGCAAAACCTCAATTTCTGTACTTTTTACTCAGTTAAAATTCCAACGGGTCCATTGAAAGGCCCATTTAGACATGCTCGTCCGAAACCTCTACAAAAAGGACCGCAAAAATGTTTTATTCAAATATTAGGAGTTCAAATAATTGATTAGGAGCTTTTCAAATCAATTATATTGCAAAACCTCAATTTCTGTACTTTTTACTCAGTTAAAATTCCAACGGGTCCATTGAAAGGCCTATTTAGACCTCCTCGTCAGAAACCTCTACAAAAAGGACCGCAAAAATGTTTTATTCAAATATTAGGAGATCAAATAATTGATTAGGAGCTCTTCAACACAATTATATTGCAAAACCTCAATTTCTGTACTTTTTACTCAGTTAAAATTCCAACGGGTCCATTGAAAGGCCCATATCGACCCGCTCGTCCGAAACCTCTACAAAAAGGAATGCAAAACAAGTTTTAATCAAATTTTAGGAGTTCATGTTACTGATTAGGAGCTTTTCAACACAATTATATTGCAAAACCTCAATATCTGTACTTTTTACTCAGTTAAAATTCCAACGGGTCCATTAAAACGCCCATTTACACCTGCTCGTCCGAAACCTCTACAAAAAGGACCGCAAAAATGTTTTATTCAAATATTAGGAGTTCATATAATTGATTAGGAGCTTTTTAAATCAATTATATTGAAAAACCTCAATTTCTGTACTTTTTACTCAGTTAAAATTCCAACGGGTCCATTGAAAGGCCCATTTAGACCTGCTCGTCCGAAACCTCTACAAAAAGGACCGCAAAAAATGTTTTATTCAAATATTAGGAGTTCAAATAATTGAGTAGTAGCTTTTCAAATCAATTTTATTGCAAAACCTCAATTTCTGTACTTTTTACTCAGTTAAAATTCCAACGGGTCCATTAAAAGGCCCATTTAGACATGCTCGTCCGAAACCTCTACAAAAAGGACCGCAAAAATGTTTTATTCAAATATTAGGAGTTCAAATAATTGATTAGGAGCTTTTCAAATCAATTATATTGCAAAACCTCAATTTCTATACTTTTTACTCAGTTAAAATTCCAACGGGTCCATTGAAAGGCCCATTTAGACATGCTCGTCCGAAACCTCTACAAAAAGGACTGCAAAAATGTTTTATTCAAATATTAGGAGTTCAAATAATTGACTAGGAGCTTTTCAAATCAATTATATTGCAAAACCTCAATTTCTGTACTTTTTACTCAGTTAAAATTCCAACGGGTCCATTGAAAGGCCCATTTAGACATGCTCGTCCGAAACCTCTACAAAAAGGACCGCAAAAATGTTTTATTCAAATATTAGGAGTTCAAATAATTGATTAGGAGCTTTTCAAATCAATTATATTGCAAAACCTCAATTTCTGTACTTTTTACTCAGTTAAAATTCCAACGGGTCCATTGAAAGGCCTATTTAGACCTCCTCGTCAGAAACCTCTACAAAAAGGACCGCAAAAATGTTTTATTCAAATATTAGGAGATCAAATAATTGATTAGGAGCTCTTCAACACAATTATATTGCAAAACCTCAATTTCTGTACTTTTTACTCAGTTAAAATTCCAACGGGTCCATTGAAAGGCCCATATCGACCCGCTCGTCCGAAACCTCTACAAAAAGGAATGCAAAACAAGTTTTAATCAAATTTTAGGAGTTCATGTTACTGATTAGGAGCTTTTCAACACAATTATATTGCAAAACCTCAATATCTGTACTTTTTACTCAGTTAAAATTCCAACGGGTCCATTAAAAGGCCCATTTACACCTGCTCGTCCGAAACCTCTACAAAAAGGACCGCAAAAATGTTTTATTCAAATATTAGGAGTTCATATAATTGATTAGGAGCTTTTTAAATCAATTATATTGCAAAACCTCAATTTCTGTACTTTTTACTCAGTTAAAATTCCAACGGGTCCATTGAAAGGCCCATTTAGACCTGCTCGTCCGAAACCTCTACAAAAAGGACCGCAAAAAATGTTTTATTCAAATATTAGGAGTTCAAATAATTGAGTAGTAGCTTTTCAAATCAATTTTATTGCAAAACCTCAATTTCTGTACTTTTTACTCAGTTAAAATTCCAACGGGTCCATTGAAAGGCCCATTTAGACACGCTCGTCCGAAACCTCTACAAAAAGGACCGCAAAAATGTTTTATTCAAATATTAGGAGTTCAAATAATTGATTAGGAGCTTTTCAAATCAATTATATTGCAAAACCTCAATTTCTATACTTTTTACTCAGTTAAAATTCCAACGAGTCCATTGAAAGGCCCATTTAGACATGCTCGTCCGAAACCTCTACAAAAAGGACTGCAAAAATGTTTTATTCAAATATTAGGAGTTCAAATAATTGACTAGGAGCTTTTCAAATCAATTATATTGCAAAACCTCAATTTTTGTACTTTTTACTCAGTTAAAATTCCAACGGGTCCATTGAAAGGCCCATTTAGACATGCTCGTCCGAAACCTCTACAAAAAGGACCGCAAAAATGTTTTATTCAAATATTAGGAGTTCAAATAATTGATTAGGAGCTTTTCAAATCAATTATATTGCAAAACCTCAATTTCTGTACTTTTTACTCAGTTAAAATTCCAACGGGTCCATTGAAAGGCCCATTTAGACATGCTCGTCCGAAACCTCTACAAAAAGGACCGCAAAAATGTTTTATTCAAATATTAGGAGATCAAATAATTGATTAGGAGCTCTTCAACACAATTATATTGCAAAACCTCAATTTCTGTACTTTTTACTCAGTTAAAATTCCAACGGGTCCATTGAAAGGCCCATATCGACCCGCTCGTCCGAAACCTCTACAAAAAGGAATGCAAAACAAGTTTTAATCAAATTTTAGGAGTTCATGTTACTGATTAGGAGCTTTTCAACACAATTATATTGCAAAACCTCAATTTCTGTACTTTTTACTCAGTTAAAATTCCAACGGGTCCATTAAAAGGCCCATTTACACCTGCTCGTCCGAAACCTCTACAAAAAGGACCGCAAAAATGTTTTATTCAAATATTAGGAGTTCAAATAATTGACTAGGAGCTTTTCAAATCAATTATATTGCAAAACCTCAATTTCTGTACTTTTTACTCAGTTAAAATTCCAACGGGTCCATTGAAAGGCCCATTTAGACATGCTCGTCCGAAACCTCTACAAAAAGGACCGCAAAAATGTTTTATTCAAATATTAGGAGTTCAAATAATTGATTAGGAGCTTTTCAAATCAATTATATTGCAAAACCTCAATTTCTGTACTTTTTACTCAGTTAAAATTCCAACGGGTCCATTGAAAGGCCTATTTAGACCTCCTCGTCAGAAACCTCTACAAAAAGGACCGCAAAAATGTTTTATTCAAATATTAGGAGATCAAATAATTGATTAGGAGCTCTTCAACACAATTATATTGCAAAACCTCAATTTCTGTACTTTTTACTCAGTTAAAATTCCAACGGGTCCATTGAAAGGCCCATATCGACCCGCTCGTCCGAAACCTCTACAAAAAGGAATGCAAAACAAGTTTTAATCAAATTTTAGGAGTTCATGTTACTGATTAGGAGCTTTTCAACACAATTATATTGCAAAACCTCAATTTCTGTACTTTTTACTCAGTTAAAATTCCAACGGGTCCATTAAAAGGCCCATTTACACCTGCTCGTCCGAAACCTCTACAAAAAGGACCGCAAAAATGTTTTATTCAAATATTAGGAGTTCATATAATTGATTAGGAGCTTTTTAAATCAATTATATTGCAAAACCTCAATTTCTGTACTTTTTACTCAGTTAAAATTCCAACGGGTCCATTGAAAGGCCCATTTAGACCTGCTCGTCCGAAACCTCTACAAAAAGGACCGCAAAAAATGTTTTATTCAAATATTAGGAGTTCAAATAATTGAGTAGTAGCTTTTCAAATCAATTTTATTGCAAAACCTCAATTTCTGTACTTTTTACTCAGTTAAAATTCCAACGGGTCCATTGAAAGGCCCATTTAGACATGCTCGTCCGAAACCTCTACAAAAAGGACCGCAAAAATGTTTTATTCAAATATTAGGAGTTCAAATAATTGATTAGGAGCTTTTCAAATCAATTATATTGCAAAACCTCAATTTCTGTACTTTTTACTCAGTTAAAATTCCAACGGGTCCATTGAAAGGCCTATTTAGACCTCCTCGTCAGAAACCTCTACAAAAAGGACCGCAAAAATGTTTTATTCAAATATTAGGAGATCAAATAATTGATTAGGAGCTCTTCAACACAATTATATTGCAAAACCTCAATTTCTGTACTTTTTACTCAGTTAAAATTCCAACGGGTCCATTGAAAGGCCCATATCGACCCGCTCGTCCGAAACCTCTACAAAAAGGAATGCAAAACAAGTTTTAATCAAATTTTAGGAGTTCATGTTACTGATTAGGAGCTTTTCAACACAATTATATTGCAAAACCTCAATTTCTGTACTTTTTACTCAGTTAAAATTCCAACGGGTCCATTAAAACGCCCATTTACACCTGCTCGTCCGAAACCTCTACAAAAAGGACCGCAAAAATGTTTTATTCAAATATTAGGAGTTCATATAATTGATTAGGAGCTTTTTAAATCAATTATATTGCAAAACCTCAATTTCTGTACTTTTTACTCAGTTAAAATTCCAACGGGTCCATTGAAAGGCCCATTTAGACCTGCTCGTCCGAAACCTCTACAAAAAGGACCGCAAAAAATGTTTTATTCAAATATTAGGAGTTCAAATAATTGAGTAGTAGCTTTTCAAATCAATTTTATTGCAAAACCTCAATTTCTGTACTTTTTACTCAGTTAAAATTCCAACGGGTCCATTGAAAGGCCCATTTAGACATGCTCGTCCGAAACCTCTACAAAAAGGACCGCAAAAATGTTTTATTCAAATATTAGGAGTTCAAATAATTGATTAGGAGCTTTTCAAATCAATTATATTGCAAAACCTCAATTTCTATACTTTTTACTCAGTTAAAATTCCAACGGGTCCATTGAAAGGCCCATTTAGACATGCTCGTCCGAAACCTCTACAAAAAGGACTGCAAAAATGTTTTATTCAAATATTAGGAGTTCAAATAATTGACTAGGAGCTTTTCAAATCAATTATATTGCAAAACCTCAATTTCTGTACTTTTTACTCAGTTAAAATTCCAACGGGTCCATTGAAAGGCCCATTTAGACATGCTCGTCCGAAACCTCTACAAAAAGGACCGCAAAAATGTTTTATTCAAATATTAGGAGTTCAAATAATTGATTAGGAGCTTTTCAAATCAATTATATTGCAAAACCTCAATTTCTGTACTTTTTACTCAGTTAAAATTCCAACGGGTCCATTGAAAGGCCTATTTAGACCTCCTCGTCAGAAACCTCTACAAAAAGGACCGCAAAAATGTTTTATTCAAATATTAGGAGATCAAATAATTGATTAGGAGCTCTTCAACACAATTATATTGCAAAACCTCAATTTCTGTACTTTTTACTCAGTTAAAATTCCAACGGGTCTATTGAAAGGCCCATATCGACCCGCTCGTCCGAAACCTCTACAAAAAGGAATGCAAAACAAGTTTTAATCAAATTTTAGGAGTTCATGTTACTGATTAGGAGCTTTTCAACACAATTATATTGCAAAACCTCAATTTCTGTACTTTTTACTCAGTTAAAATTCCAACGGGTCCATTAAAAGGCCCATTTACACCTGCTCGTCCGAAACCTCTACAAAAAGGACCGCAAAAATGTTTTATTCAAATATTAGGAGTTCATATAATTGATTAGGAGCTTTTTAAATCAATTATATTGCAAAACCTCAATTTCTGTACTTTTTACTCAGTTAAAATTCCAACGGGTCCATTGAAAGGCCCATTTAGACCTGCTCGTCCGAAACCTCTACAAAAAGGACCGCAAAAAATGTTTTATTCAAATATTAGGAGTTCAAATAATTGAGTAGTAGCTTTTCAAATCAATTTTATTGCAAAACCTCAATTTCTGTACTTTTTACTCAGTTAAAATTCCAACGGGTCCATTGAAAGGCCCATTTAGACATGCTCGTCCGAAACCTCTACAAAAAGGACCGCAAAAATGTTTTATTCAAATATTAGGAGTTCAAATAATTGATTAGGAGCTTTTCAAATCAATTATATTGCAAAACCTCAATTTCTGTACTTTTTACTCAGTTAAAATTCCAACGGGTCCATTGAAAGGCCTATTTAGACCTCCTCGTCAGAAACCTCTACAAAAAGGACCGCAAAAATGTTTTATTCAAATATTAGGAGATCAAATAATTGATTAGGAGCTCTTCAACACAATTATATTGCAAAACCTCAGTTTCTGTACTTTTTACTCAGTTAAAATTCCAACGGGTCCATTGAAAGGCCCATATCGACCCGCTCGTCCGAAACCTCTACAAAAAGGAATGCAAAACAAGTTTTAATCAAATTTTAGGAGTTCATGTTACTGATTAGGAGCTTTTCAACACAATTATATTGCAAAACCTCAATTTCTGTACTTTTTACTCAGTTAAAATTCCAACGGGTCCATTAAAACGCCCATTTACACCTGCTCGTCCGAAACCTCTACAAAAAGGACCGCAAAAATGTTTTATTCAAATATTAGGAGTTCATATAATTGATTAGGAGCTTTTTAAATCAATTATATTGCAAAACCTCAATTTCTGTACTTTTTACTCAGTTAAAATTCCAACGGGTCCATTGAAAGGCCCATTTAGACCTGCTCGTCCGAAACCTCTACAAAAAGGACCGCAAAAAATGTTTTATTCAAATATTAGGAGTTCAAATAATTGAGTAGTAGCTTTTCAAATCAATTTTATTGCAAAACCTCAATTTCTGTACTTTTTACTCAGTTAAAATTCCAACGGGTCCATTGAAAGGCCCATTTAGACATGCTCGTCCGAAACCTCTACAAAAAGGACCGCAAAAATGTTTTATTCAAATATTAGGAGTTCAAATAATTGATTAGGAGCTTTTCAAATCAATTATATTGCAAAACCTCAATTTCTATACTTTTTACTCAGTTAAAATTCCAACGGGTCCATTGAAAGGCCCATTTAGACATGCTCGTCCGAAACCTCTACAAAAAGGACTGCAAAAATGTTTTATTCAAATATTAGGAGTTCAAATAATTGACTAGGAGCTTTTCAAATCAATTATATTGCAAAACCTCAATTTCTGTACTTTTTACTCAGTTAAAATTCCAACGGGTCCATTGAAAGGCCCATTTAGACATGCTCGTCCGAAACCTCTACAAAAAGGACCGCAAAAATGTTTTATTCAAATATTAGGAGTTCAAATAATTGATTAGGAGATTTTCAAATCAATTATATTGCAAAACCTCAATTTCTGTACTTTTTACTCAGTTAAAATTCCAACGGGTCCATTGAAAGGCCTATTTAGACCTCCTCGTCAGAAACCTCTACAAAAAGGACCGCAAAAATGTTTTATTCAAATATTAGGAGATCAAATAATTGATTAGGAGCTCTTCAACACAATTATATTGCAAAACCTCAATTTCTGTACTTTTTACTCAGTTAAAATTCCAACGGGTCCATTGAAAGGCCCATATCGACCCGCTCGTCCGAAACCTCTACAAAAAGGAATGCAAAACAAGTTTTAATCAAATTTTAGGAGTTCATGTTACTGATTAGGAGCTTTTCAACACAATTATATTGCAAAACCTCAATTTCTGTACTTTTTACTCAGTTAAAATTCCAACGGGTCCATTAAAAGGCCCATTTACACCTGCTCGTCCGAAACCTCTACAAAAAGGACCGCAAAAATGTTTTATTCAAATATTAGGAGTTCATATAATTGATTAGGAGCTTTTTAAATCAATTATATTGCAAAACCTCAATTTCCGTACTTTTTACTCAGTTAAAATTCCAACGGGTCCATTGAAAGGCCCATTTAGACCTTCTCGTCCGAAACCTCTACAAAAAGGACCGCAAAAAATGTTTTATTCAAATATTAGGAGTTCAAATAATTGAGTAGTAGCTTTTCAAATCAATTTTATTGCAAAACCTCAATTTCTGTACTTTTTACTCAGTTAAAATTCCAACGGGTCCATTGAAAGGCCCATTTAGACACGCTCGTCCGAAACCTCTACAAAAAGGACCGCAAAAATGTTTTATTCAAATATTAGGAGTTCAAATAATTGATTAGGAGCTTTTCAAATCAATTATATTGCAAAACCTCAATTTCTATACTTTTTACTCAGTTAAAATTCCAACGGGTCCATTGAAAGGCCCATTTAGACATGCTCGTCCGAAACCTCTACAAAAAGGACTGCAAAAATGTTTTATTCAAATATTAGGAGTTCAAATAATTGACTAGGAGCTTTTCAAATCAATTATATTGCAAAACCTCAATTTCTGTACTTTTTACTCAGTTAAAATTCCAACGGGTCCATTGAAAGGCCCATTTAGACATGCTCGTCCGAAACCTCTACAAAAAGGACCGCAAAAATGTTTTATTCAAATATTAGGAGTTCAAATAATTGATTAGGAGCTTTTCAAATCAATTATATTGCAAAACCTCAATTTCTGTACTTTTTACTCAGTTAAAATTCCAACGGGTCCATTGAAAGGCCTATCTAGACCTCCTCGTCAGAAACCTCTACAAAAAGGACCGCAAAAATGTTTTATTCAAATATTAGGAGATCAAATAATTGATTAGGAGCTCTTCAACACAATTATATTGCAAAACCTCAATTTCTGTACTTTTTACTCAGTTAAAATTCCAACGGGTCCATTGAAAGGCCCATATCGACCCGCTCGTCCGAAACCTCTACAAAAAGGAATGCAAAACAAGTTTTAATCAAATTTTAGGAGTTCATGTTACTGATTAGGAGCTTTTCAACACAATTATATTGCAAAACCTCAATTTCTGTACTTTTTACTCAGTTAAAATTCCAACGGGTCCATTAAAAGGCCCATTTACACCTGCTCGTCCGAAACCTCTACAAAAAGGACCGCAAAAATGTTTTATTCAAATATTAGGAGTTCATATAATTGATTAGGAGCTTTTTAAATCAATTATATTGCAAAACCTCAATTTCTGTACTTTTTACTCAGTTAAAATTCCAACGGGTCCATTGAAAGGCCCATTTAGACATGCTCGTCCGAAACCTCTACAAAAAGGACCGCAAAAATGTTTTATTCAAATATTAGGAGTTCAAATAATTGATTAGGAGCTTTTCAAATCAATTATATTGCAAAACCTCAATTTCTGTACTTTTTACTCAGTTAAAATTCCAACGGGTCCATTGAAAGGCACATTTAGACATGCTCGTCCGAAACCTCTACAAAAAGGACCGCAAAAATGTTTTATTCAAATATTAGGAGTTCAAATAATTGATTAGGAGCTTTTCAAATCAATTATATTGCAAAACCTCAATTTCTGTACTTTTTACTCAGTTAAAATTCCAACGGGTCCATTGAAAGGCCCATTTAGACACGCTCGTCTGAAACCTCTACAAAAATGATCGCAAAAATGTTTTATTCAAATATTAGGAGTTCAAATAATTGATTAGGAGCTTTTCAACACAATTATATTGCAAAACCTCAATTTCTGTACTTTTTACTCAGTTAAAATTCCAACGGGTCCATTGAATGGCCCATTTCGACCCGCTCGTCCGAAACTTCTACAAAAAGGATTGCAAAACAAATTTTAATCAAATTTTAGGAATTCATGTAATTGATTAGGAGCTTTTCAACACAATTATATTGCAAAACCGCAATTTCTGTACTTTTTACTCAGTTAAAATTCCAACAGGTCCATTGAAAGGCCGATTTAGACCTGCTCGTCCGAAACCGCTACAAAAAGGACCGCAAAACAAGATTTAATCAAATATTAGGAGTTCAAATAATTGATTAGGAGCTTTTCAACACAATTAAAAATAAAAACCGCAATTTCTGTACTTTTTACTCCGTTAAAATTCCAACGGGTCCATTGAAAGGCCCATTTCGACCCGCTCGTCCGAAACCTCTACAAAAAGGAATGCAAAACAAGTTTTAATCAAATTTTAGGAGTTCATGTTATTGACTAGGAGCTTTTCAACACAATTATATTGCAAAACCTCAATTTCTGTACTTTTTACTCAGTTAAAATTCTAACGGGTCCATTGAAAGGCCCATTTAGACTTGCTCGTCCGAAACCTCTACAAAAAGGACCAAAAAAATGTTTTATTCAAATATTAGGAGTTCAAATAATTTATTAGGAGCTTTTCAACACAATTATATTGCAAAACCTCAATTTCTGTTCTTTTTACTAAGTTAAAATTCCAACGGGTCTATTGAAAGGCCCATTTAGACCTGCTCGTCCGAAACCTCTACAAAAAGGACCGCAAAAATATTTTATTCAAATATTAGGAGTTCAAATAAATGATTAGGAGCTTTTCAAATCAATTATATTGCAAAACCTCAATTTCTGTACTTTTTACTCAGTTAAAATTCCAACGGGTCCATTGAAAGGCCCATTTAGACATGCTCGTCCGAAACCTCTACGAAAAGGACCGCAAAAATGTTTTATTCAAATATTAGGAATTCAAATAATTGATTAGGAGCTTTTCAAATCAATTATATTGCAAAACCTCAATTTCTGTACTTTTTACTCTGTTAAAATTCCAACGGGTCCAATGAAAGGCCCATTTAGACCTCCTCGTCAGAAACCTCTACAAATAGGACCGAAAAAATGTTTTATTCAAATATTAGGAGATCAAATAATTGATTAGGAGCTCTTCAACACAATTATATTGCAAAACCTCAATTTCTGTACTTTCTACTCAGTTAAAATTCCAACGGGTCCTTTGAAAGGCCCATTTCGACCCGCTCGTCCGAAACCTCTACAAAAAGGACTGCAAAACAAGTTTTAATCAAATTTTAGGAATTCATGTAATTGAGTAGGAGCTTTTCAACACAATTATATTACAAAACCGCAATTTTTGTACTTTTTACTCAGTTAAAATTCCAACGGGTCCATTGAAAGTCCCATTTAGACCTTCTCGTTCGAAACCTCTAGAAAAAGGACCGCAAAACAAGTTTTAATCAAATATTAGGAGTTCAAATAATTGATTAGGAGCTTTTCAACTCAATTAAATTGCAAAACCGCAATTTCTGTACTTTTTACTCAGTTAAAATTCCAACGGGTCCATTGAAAGGCCCATTTCGACCCGCTCGTACGAAACCTCTACAAAAAGGAATGCAAAACAAGTTTTAATCAAATTTTAGGAGTTCATGTAAATGATTAGGAGCTTTTCAACACAATTATATTGCAAAACCGCAATTTCTGTACTTTTTACTCAGTTAGAATTCCAACGGGTCCATTGAAAGGCCCATTTAGACCTGCTCGTCCGAAACCTCTACAAAAAGGACCGCAAAAATGTTTTATTCTAATGTTAGGAGTTCAAATAATTGATTAGGAGCTTTTGAACACAATTATATTGCAAAACCTCAATTTCTGTACTTTTTACTCAGTTAAAATTCCAACGGGTCCATTGAAAGGCCCATTTCGACCCGCTCGTCCGAAACCTCTACAAAAAGGACCGCAAAACAAGTTTTAATCAAATATTAGGAGTTCAAATAATTGATTAGGAGCTTTTCAACACAATTATATTGCAAAACCGCAATTTCTGTACTTTTTACTCAGTTAAAATTCCAACCAGTCCATTGAAAGGCCCATTTCGACCCGCTCGTCCAAAAACTCTACAAAAAGGAGTGCAAAACAGGTTTTAATCAAATTTTAGGAGTTCATGTAATTGATTAGGAGCTTTTCAACACAATTATATTGCAAATCCTCAATTTCTGTACTTTTTACTCAGTTAAAATTCCAACGGGTCCATTGAAAGGCCCATTTAGACCTGCTCGTCCGAAACCTCTACAAAAAGGACCACAAAAATGTTTTATTCAAATATTAGGAGTTCAAATAATTGATTAGGACCTTTTAAACACAATTATATTGCAAAACTTCAATTTTTGTACTTTTTACTCAGTTAAAATTCCAACGGGTCCATTGAAAGGCCCATTAAGACATGCTCGTCCGAAACCTCTACAAAAAGGACTGTTATCTTCCACCCAGACGTCGCCCTGGTTGTATTCGTGGGCGTATTCGCACAGTGGAACCAAATCTGATTCCAAACATTCCACCAGTAAATGGTAAATATATTTCAACCCTTACAATAATTCTTTTTTTCACTCGTATTATTAATTTTTTTATTCTGTCCAAATATTTACTATCGTTTTTCAACGTAGTGGCCCCAACAAACATTCCAGCAGCTCCGGCTAACCCTCCTGCTCCCCCTACTGATCAGAACATTACGGGTTCTTTAAATGAAGGCGATGCAACCTTTTCAACTGAAGAAGCCCAAAATGTTGACACGGCCATGGAAGATGGTCCCAATTCTGTTAAAGAACCCCCTGCAGCTGATTTGAAGCAAAAAGCTCCACTTGAGCCCCAACCTTTGAACACCATCTATCCCATCCCGGAAAATGGTTCTGATGATGATTGGGACACCACGGATGATTATGGTGTCCCCAGCCCTACTGCCGAGCAGATTAAAAAGTTTGACTCTGAATCGACCCCTGCACTTGTTCATGTACCAGCACCCGCACCAACCCAAACAAACCGAGGCATGAAACGCCGCTCCCCAATACAAGTATCGCTCCCGCCGAAAAAATCCAAACAGTCAGGATCTACTCCAAAAAGCTGGGATGAGCAGCTCTAAAAACTCTCTGGCGGCGGCTAATTCCCAGCCCCGCCGAGCAAAATGAGGATCCTATGCTGGAACTGTCAGGGTCTTGGACAAGCCCCGACGGTTCAACATTTCCGGTCCTATGTCCAACGAACCAACCCCGATATCATTTTCTTATGCGAGACTAAATTAAATAATGCGGAATGTAACCGCTTATGTCTTTCATTAGGTATGTTAGACATTATTTCTATTTCCCCTACGGAAGGGTGTTCCGGAATTTCCTTATTTGCTGCAAACAACATTAATATAAGTTTAATTTCCTATTCGTTGCGTTACATTTATATTCAAATTACAAAGAATAACTCCACAATGTTTTTCACTGGTATGCATGGTTTTCCGGAAACAAGCCAAAAATATAAAACATGGGAGCTAATTGATTCTTTATACCCTTCTACTAAAGATAACCCTTGGCTTCTCAGCGGAGATTTCAATGAAATTTTAACGGATTCGGAAAAACAAGGGGGCCCCCGTAGAGCTAGATCCCAAATTAAAAACTTTCGCAATTGTTTAACTCGAAACAACCTCTTTGATTGTAAGCCAACTTCGGGTTGGTTCACATGGACAAAAGTGGGACCCTTAACCCCGATAATACATGAAAGACTAAACCGATTTATCGCTAATTCCGCATGGCAAGATCTCTTCCCTTCTCATCGAATCACCACAGAATATGTTGCTAAATCTGACCATTGTTTCCTTCTCCTCGAATTAGATACTACGTCTACTACACCCAAAATACAACCTCCCAAGAATTTCAGATTCGAAAGTTGTTGGGCTAATAATAAAGATAATATCCAAACAATCAAAAGGGCATGGGCCGATAACCCCGGAACAGCCATAAACAAAATTGAAGCGGTAGGTACTTATCTAGAAGAATGGCAAAACCAACAACGCTTTAAATCAACCAGACGAATTAAGTTTCTAACTAAAAAAATAAATAAATTACTATGCCGTCCCTTAACAGCCACAAATGAACAAGTTTACTTAAATTATAGAACTGAATTAAATAAACTTTTAACAGAGCAAGAAGTTTATTGGGCTCAAAGATCCCGAACTCTTTGGCTCTCCCAAGGGGACAAAAACACCAAGTTCTTCCATGCTCGAGCTTCCAATAGGAACAAGAAAAATTCAATCATAGACCTTTACGATGCCAATTCCAATTGGCGCACTTCTGAATCGGACATTATGAATATCGCTTCTGATTATTTCCAAAACTTGTTCACAACATCTAACCCCCAAATCTCGAACATCATTCTTGACAAAATTCACCCTTCCATCAATTCTTCAATGAATGAAAACCTTCTAAAGGCGTTCACTAGAGAGGAAATTCTTCATGCTTTTAAAGATATTGACCCTAGGAAAGCTCCTGGTTCCGATGGTCTACCGAGTAGCTTCTTTAGACAACACTGGGATACATTGGGAGACGATGTTATTAACCTTTGTACTGACCTATTAAACGGCAACGCTAATATGGCCTTAGTGAACAAAACAATATTGGTACTAATACCTAAAGTACAGGACCCAACCTCCATGAAACAACTTAGACCAATTAGCCTCTGCACTGTACTCTATAAAATTGTTGCCAAAACAATAATCAACAGAATGAAACAGGCTATACCTTTATGCATTAGCCCTAATCAAGCAGCCTTTGTCCAGGGACGCAACATATCTGACAACATCCTTGTTGCTCATGAAATTATCCACAATATTAACTCAGGAGCTACTAAATCCTCTCAAGGAGCTGCTCTCAAGCTAGACATGGAAAAAGCTTTCGATAGAGTAGAATGGTCTTTTCTAGCAAATGTAATGGAACGTATGGGCTTTGCATCCGAATGGATCGAGCTTATAATGCGTTGTATTACTACAGTCTCTTTTTCAGTTAAAATTAATAATTCGTTTTCACCCACCTTTCAACCTCAACGTGGTCTTCGCCAGGGGGATCCTCTATCCCCTTTCCTCTTTCTCTTCTGTACTCAAGGCCTCTCAGCTTACTTAGCTGCTGCTCAACAAACTAAAATACTTCCAGGACTAGGCGCTAGTAAACATGGGCCCAAAGTCAACCACTTTCTTTTTGCTGATGATTGTATGGTAATTATAAATACTAATCGGTCTGAAGCGTCTCTTCTGAAAAATGCTCTTCAAACATATGGTAATGCATCCGGTCAAGCAGTCAATTTTGAGAAGTCAACAATTTTCTATAATCCGCGTACACCATCTGCAACAAGAAATGCAATTAACAGCCTTTTACAAGTACGCGAGGTTACTAACCCTGGGGTATACCTAGGCATCCCGCTCCTAATTGGGAAAAATAAAACTGAATCTTTAGGTTTTGTACGCGATAAAGTACATGATCGCCTCTCTAGTTGGGACAAACATCTTCTATCCTTTAGTGGCCGAGAGATTTTCATCAAAGCTGTCTTACAATCTCTCCCACAATATGTTATGTCTTGCTATCTACTACCACAAAATATTATCGACGACATGACTACTTCAATCCGTCAATACTTGTGGACTGGTAAATCCAACAAAAAAGGTTGGCATATGTTACCTTGGAATCGTATATGCTTACCTAAATCTGCTGGCGGCATGGGTTTTAAGGATCTACACGACTTTAACATTACTCTCTTGGGCAAGCAAATTTGGAAACTCATTTGTGAACCAGATTCCTTATTAGGAAAAATATACCAGTCTAAATACTTTCCTTCCGGCAACATTTTGGATGCACCAAAACCCAACAGGGGCTCCTTCGTTTGGCAAGGTATATATAACGCTCTTCAGCGTCATTTCCCCGGCTTTCTTCACCGCCCTGGCATAAACAGTAATATTAGAATACACAAAGATATATGGGGAGGATCTTCCCCGATTGAGCTTACTGGGGATTATGTAATCTCCGATGAATTTCACATTCGATGTCGTGATTTTATGATACGCGACCAAACTGCCTGGGATACGGTTAAGATAAACAATTATTTCAACCCAATTGATGCCAATGCCATTCTCCGTATCCCCATCATAAATAATCAACATGACTCAATACTCTGGTCTCCCAACGACTCGGGTATTTACTCAGTCCGTTCTGGATATATTTTCTTACAACGTTCAATTACCTAACCTTCGCCACCAACTCGCTTTTGGAAGTTTTTATCCAAAATCAAAGCTTTACCCAAAGTTAAAACTTTTGGCTGGCGTATGGCTTCTGATGCTCTACCATTAGGATCTAAAATGCAAGCCTTTTCCCCTAGCTCGGGGCCTTGCTCTATCTATGGTAGCCACTCGGAATCGATCCTTCATGCGCTTCGTGACTGCCCTGGGGCATCTGAAGCTCTCCAAATTAGTGGTATCCCTATCTCTCTCTATAAGAGTTTAGCTCTTACGCCCATGCAATGGTTAGAGGAAGCAGCCTCTACAATTTCCTCTGATAAATTTGGTCTCTTCCTTACTGTTTTATGGAATATATGGAACAGACGAAATGACTGGGTTCACAACCACCATCTACAACCTCCATGGCTAATTACTGTTAATTCAATTAGCTTACATGATGAATTTTGTAAATCTTTAAATTCGATTGACCCAGCTCCATCAACATTTTCTAATCCTTCCCGAACACTTCCTCCACCTAATCACATCAAAATAAATGTGGACGGAGCCTTTAACCCATCAACTCGTGTAGCAGCCGTCGGCGTTGTTGCTCGTGATTCTGTAGGAGTAGTCGTGGGTGGTCTTGCTTTCCCTCTTGGTAGCTGTCAGGACGCTATCACCAGTGAATGGGAAAGCATCCTAGCTAGTCTCACCTTTGCCCGATCTCAAGGTTGGACTCGTATCTTGATCGAAACTGACTGCGCTTCTCTCGCGAATAGGATCAACAATCCTGCTCAGGACCTCTCTACTATGGGACGAACTATTCTTCAGATACAAGCTGCTCTTCACGACTTTGACTTTATTTCTATTTCTTTTGTACGCCGTGAGGCAAATATTATAGCCCATACTTTGGCTACCTTTTGGCTGAATTCTATGAGTTCTACGTCATTTAATTCGGATATCCCACATTGTATACAAAATTTTGTAACACATCATTATTGATTAATAATATTAGGGCACTCTTTTCCCCTTTTTAGGGTCCTCTAGCTCTGCTTGAAGGACAGCAGTAGGGATTTTTAATGAGGCCTTTTCTTCAAAGAAATTCCAACGGGTCCATTGAAAGGCCCATTTAGACCTGCTCGTCCGAAACCTCTACAAAAAGGGCAACAAAAATGTTTTATTCAAAATATTAGGAATTCAAATAATTGATTAGGAGCTTTTCAACACAATTATATTGCAAAACCGCAATTTCTGTACTTTTTACTCAGTTAAAATTCCAACGGGTCCATTGAAAGGCTCATTTCAACCCGCTCGTCCGAAACCTCTACAAAAAGGACTGCAAAACAAGTTTTAATCAAATTTTAGGAGTTCATGTAAATGATTAGGAGCTTTTCAACACAATTATATTGCAAAACCTCAATTTCTGTACTTTTTACTCAGTTAAAATTCCAACGGGTGCATTGATAGGCCCATTTAGAACTGTCGTCCGAAACCTCTACAAAAAGGACCGCAAAAATGTTTTATTCAAATATTAGGAGTTCAAATAATTGATTAGGAGCATTTCAAATCAATTATATTGCAAAACCACAATTTCTTTACTTTTCACTCAGTTAAAATTCCAACGGGTCCATTGAAAGGCCCATTTAGACCTCCTCGTCCGAAACCTTTACAAAAAGGACCGCAAAAATGTTTTATTCAAATACTAGGAGTTCAAATAATTAATTAGGAGCTTTTCAATAGAATTATATTGCAGAACCTCAATTTCTATACTTTTTACTCAGTTAAAATTTTAACGGGTCCATTGAAAGGCCCATTTAGACCTGCTCGTCCGAAACCTCTACAAAAAGAACCGCAAAAATGTTTTATTCAAATATTAGGAGTTCAAATAATTGATTAGGAGCTTTTCAAATCAATTATATTGCAAAACCTCAATTTTTGTACTTTTTACTCAGTTAAAATTCCAACGGGTCCATTGAAAGGCCCATTTAGACCTCCTCGTCAGAAACCTCTACAAAAAGGACCGCAAAAATGTTTTTATTCAAATATTAGGAGATCAAATAATTGATTAGGAGCTTTTCAACACAATTATATTGCAAAACCTCAATTTCTGTACTTTTTACTCAGTTAAAATTCCAACGGGTCCATTGAAAGGCCCATTTCGACCCGCTCGGCCGAAACCTCTACAAAAAGGACCGCAAAACAAGTTTTAATCAAATATTAGGAGATCAAATAATTGATTAGGAGCTTTTCAACACAATTATATTGCAAAACCACAATTTCTGTACTTTTTACTCGGTTAAAATTCAAAGGGTCCATTGAAAGGCCCATTTAGACCTCCTCGTCCGAAACCTCTACAAAAAAGACCGCAAAACAAGTTTTAATCAAATATTAGGAGTTCAAATAATTGATTAGGAGCTTTTCAACACAATGAAATTGCAAAACCGCAATTTCTGTACTTTTTACTCAGTTAAAATTCCAACGGGTCCATTGAAAGGCCCATTTAGACCTGCTCGTCCGAAACCTCTACAAAAAGGACCGCAAAAATGTTTTATTCTAATATTAGGAGTTTAAATAATTGATTAGGAGCTTTTGAACACAATTATATTGCAAAAACCTCAATTTCTGTAATTTTTACTCCGTTAAAATTCCAACGGGTCCATTGAAAGGCTCATTTCGACCCGCTCGTCCGAAACCTCTACAAAAAGGACCGCAAAACAAGTTTTAATCAAATATTAGGAGTTCAAATAATTGATTAGGAGCTTTTCAACACAATTATATTGCAAAACCGCAATTTTTGTACTTTTTACTCAGTTAAAATTCCAACGGGTCCATTGAAAGGCCCATTTAGACACTCTCCTCCGAAACCTCTACAAAAAGGACCGCAAAACAAGTTTTAAACAAATATTAGGAGTTCAAAAAATTGATTAGGAGCATTTCAACACAATTATATTGCAAAACCGCAATTTCTGTACTTTTTACAAAGTTCAAATTCCAACGGGTCCATTGAAAGGCCAATTTCTACCCGCTCTTCCGAAACCTCTACAAAAAGGATTACAAAACAAGTTTTAATCAAATTTTATGAGTTCATGTAATTGATTAGGAGCTTTTCAACTAAATTATATTGCAAAACCTCAATTTCTGTACTTTTTACTCAGTTAAAATTCCAACGGGTCCATTGAAAGGCCCATTTAGACCTGCTCTTCCGAAACCTCTACAAAAAAGACCGCAAAAATATTTTATTCAAATATTAGGAGTTCAAATAATTGATTAAGAGCTTTTCAACACAATTATATTGCAAAACCTCAATTTCTGTACTTTTTACTCAGTTAAAATTCCAACGGGTCCATTGAAAGTCCCATTTATACCTGCTCGTCCGAAACCTCTACAAAAAGGACCGCAAAAATGTTTTATTCAAATATTAGGACTTCAAATAATTGATTAGGAGCTTTTCAAATCAATTATATCGCAAAACCTCAATTTCTGTACTTTTTACTCAGTTAAAATTCCAACGGGTCCATTGAGAGGCCCATTTATACCTACTCGTCCGAAACCACTACAAAAAGGACCGCAAAAAGGATTTATTCAAATATTAGGAGTTCAAATAATTGATTAGGAGCTTTTCAACACAATTATATTGCAAAACCTCAATTTCTATACTTTTTACTTAGTTAAAATTCCAACGGGTCCATTGAAAGGCCCATTTAGACCTGCTCGTCCGAAACCTCTACAAAAAGGACCGCAAAAATGTTTTATTCTAATATTAGGAGTTTAAATAATTGATTAGGAGCTTTTGAACACAATTATATTGCAAAACCTCAATTTCTGTACTTTTTACTCAGTTAAAATTCCAACGGGTCCATTGAAAGGCTCATTTCGACCCGTTCGTCCGAAACCTCTACAAAAAGGACCGCAAAACAAGTTTTAATCAAATATTAGGAGTTCAAATAATTGATTAGGAGCTTTTCAACACAATTATATTGCAAAACCGCAATTTCTGTACTTTTTACTCAGTTAAAATTCCAACGGGTCCATTGAAAGACCCATTTAGACATTCTCCTCCGAAACCTCTACAAAAAGGACCGCAAAACAAGTTTTAAACAAATATTAGGAGTTCAAAAAATTGATTAGGAGCATTTCAACACAATTATATTGCAAAACCGCAATTTCTGTACTTTTTACTAAGTTCAAATTCCAACGGATCCATTGAAAGGCCAATTTCTACCCGCTCTTCCGAAACCTCTACAAAAAGGACTGCAAAACAAGTTTTAATCAAATTTTATGAGTTCATGTAATTGATTAGGAGCTTTTCAACTAAATTATATTGCAAAACCTCAATTTCTGTACTTTTTACTCAGTTAAAATTCCAACGGGTCCATTGAAAGGCCAATTTCTACCCGCTCTACGGAAACCTCTACAAAAGGGACTGCAAAACAAGTTTTAATCAAATTTTATGAGTTCATGTAATTGATTAGGAGATTTTCAACTAAATTATATTGCAAAACCTCAATTTCTGTACTTTTTACTCAGTTAAAATTCCAACGGGTCCATTGAAAGGCCCATTTAGACCTACTCTTCCGAAACCTCTACAAAAAAGACCGCAAAAATGTTTTATTCAAATATTAGGAGTTCAAATAATTGATTAGGAGCTTTTCAACACAATTATATTGCAAAACCTCAATTTCTGTACTTTTTACTCAGTTAAAATTCCAACGGGTCCATTGAAAGGCCCATTTAGACACTCTCCTCCGAAACCTCTACAAAAAGGACCGCAAAACAAGTTTTAAACAAATATTAGGAGTTCAAATAATTGATTAGGAGCTTTTCAACACAATTATATTGCAAAACCTCAATTTCTATACTTTTTACTTAGTTAAAATTCCAACGGGTCCATTGAAAGGCCCATTTAGACCTGCTCGTCCGAAACCTCTACAAAAAGGACCGCAAAAATGTTTTATTCTAATATTAGGAGTTTAAATAATTGATTAGGAGCTTTTGAACACAATTATATTGCAAAACCTCAATTTCTGTACTTTTTACTCAGTTAAAATTCCAACGGGTCCATTGAAAGGCTCATTTCGACCCGTTCGTCCGAAACCTCTACAAAAAGGACCGCAAAACAAGTTTTAATCAAATATTAGGAGTTCAAATAATTGATTAGGAGCTTTTCAACACAATTATATTGCAAAACCGCAATTTCTGTACTTTTTACTCAGTTAAAATTCCAACGGGTCCATTGAAAGACCCATTTAGACATTCTCCTCCGAAACCTCTACAAAAAGGACCGCAAAACAAGTTTTAAACAAATATTAGGAGTTCAAAAAATTGATTAGGAGCATTTCAACACAATTATATTGCAAAACCGCAATTTCTGTACTTTTTACTAAGTTCAAATTCCAACGGATCCATTGAAAGGCCAATTTCTACCCGCTCTTCCGAAACCTCTACAAAAAGGACTGCAAAACAAGTTTTAATCAAATTTTATGAGTTCATGTAATTGATTAGGAGCTTTTCAACTAAATTATATTGCAAAACCTCAATTTCTGTACTTTTTACTCAGTTAAAATTCCAACGGGTCCATTGAAAGGCCCATTTAGACCTGCTCTTCCGAAACCTCTACAAAAAAGACCGCAAAAATGTTTTATTCAAATATTAGGAGTTCAAATAATTGATTAAGAGCTTTTCAACACAATTATATTGCAAAACCTCAATTTCTGTACTTTTTACTCAGTTAAAATTCCAACGGGTCCATTGAAAGGCCCATTTAGACATGCTCGTCCGAAACCTCTACAAAAAGGACCGCAAAAATGTTTTATTCAAATATTAGGAGTTCAAATAATTGATTAGGAGCTTTTCAAATCAATTATATTGCAAAACCTCAATTTCTGTACTTTTTATTCAGTTAAAATTCCAACGGGTCCATTGAAAGGCCTATTTAGACCTCCTCGTCAGAAACCTCTACAAAAAGGACCGCAAAAATGTTTTATTCAAATATTAGGAGATCAAATAATTGATTAGGAGCTCTTCAACACAATTATATTGCAAAACCTCAATTTCTGTACTTTTTACTTAGTTAAAATTCCAACGGGTCCATTGAGAGGCCCATTTATACCTCCTCGTCAGAAACCTCTACAAAAAGG
Source organism: Hibiscus tridactylites (assembly GCA_958450335.1). Classification (NCBI taxonomy): domain Eukaryota; kingdom Viridiplantae; phylum Streptophyta; class Magnoliopsida; order Malvales; family Malvaceae; genus Hibiscus; species Hibiscus tridactylites. Next base: position 37,928,132 of record OY288289.1, on the reverse strand, counting down.
ACCGCAAAAATGTTTTATTCAAATATTAGGAGATCAAATAATTGATTAGGAGCTTTTCAACACAATTATATTGCAAAACCTCAATTTCTATACTTTTTACTTAGTTAAAATTCCAACGGGTCCATTGAAAGGCCCATTTAGACCTGCTCGTCCGAAACCTCTACAAAAAGGACCGCAAAAATGTTTTATTCTAATATTAGGAGTTTAAATAATTGATTAGGAGCTTTTGAACACAATTATATTGCAAAACCTCAATTTCTGTACTTTTTACTCAGTTAAAATTCCAACGGGTCCATTGAAAGGCTCATTTCGACCCGCTCGTCCGAAACCTCTACAAAAAGGACCGCAAAACAAGTTTTAATCAAATATTAGGAGTTCAAATAATTGATTAGGAGCTTTTCAACACAATTATATTGCAAAACCGCAATTTCTGTTCTTTTTACTCAGTTAAAATTCCAACGGGTCCATTGAAAGGCCCATTTAGACCTTCTCCTCCGAAACCTCTACAAAAAGGACCGCAAAACAAGTTTTAAACAAATATTAGGAGTTCAAAAAATTGATTAGGAGCATTTCAACACAATTATATTGCAAAACCGCAATTTCTGTACTTTTTACTAAGTTCAAATTCCAACGGGTCCATTGAAAGGCCAATTTCTACCCGCTCTACGGAAACCTCTACAAAAGGGACTGCAAAACAAGTTTTAATCAAATTTTATGAGTTCATGTAATTGATTAGGAGATTTTCAACTAAATTATATTGCAAAACCTCAATTTCTGTACTTTTTACTCAGTTAAAATTCCAACGGGTCCATTGAAAGGCCCATTTAGACCTACTCTTCCGAAACCTCTACAAAAAAGACCGCAAAAATGTTTTATTCAAATATTAGGAGTTCAAATAATTGATTAGGAGCTTTTCAACACAATTATATTGCAAAACCTCAATTTCTGTACTTTTTACTCAGTTAAAATTCCAACGGGTCCATTGAAAGGCCCATTTAGACACTCTCCTCCGAAACCTCTACAAAAAGGACCGCAAAACAAGTTTTAAACAAATATTAGGAGTTCAAAAAATTGATTAGGAGCATTTCAACACAATTATATTGCAAAACCTCAATTTCTGTACTTTTTACTTAGTTAAAATTCCAACGGGTCCATTGAGAGGCCCATTTATACCTCCTCGTCAGAAACCTCTACAAAAAGGACCGCAAAAATGTTTTATTCAAATATTAGGAGATCAAATAATTGATTAGGAGCTTTTCAACACAATTATATTGCAAAACCTCAATTTCTATACTTTTTACTTAGTTAAAATTCCAACGGGTCCATTGAAAGGCCCATTTAGACCTGCTCGTCCGAAACCTCTACAAAAAGGACCGCAAAAATGTTTTATTCTAATATTAGGAGTTTAAATAATTGATTAGGAGCTTTTGAACACAATTATATTGCAAAACCTCAATTTCTGTACTTTTTACTCAGTTAAAATTCCAACGGGTCCATTGAAAGGCTCATTTCGACCCGCTCGTCCGAAACCTCTACAAAAAGGACCGCAAAACAAGTTTTAATCAAATATTAGGAGTTCAAATAATTGATTAGGAGCTTTTCAACACAATTATATTGCAAAACCGCAATTTCTGTTCTTTTTACTCAGTTAAAATTCCAACGGGTCCATTGAAAGGCCCATTTAGACCTTCTCCTCCGAAACCTCTACAAAAAGGACCGCAAAACAAGTTTTAAACAAATATTAGGAGTTCAAAAAATTGATTAGGAGCATTTCAACACAATTATATTGCAAAACCGCAATTTCTGTACTTTTTACTAAGTTCAAATTCCAACGGGTCCATTGAAAGGCCAATTTCTACCCGCTCTACGGAAACCTCTACAAAAGGGACTGCAAAACAAGTTTTAATCAAATTTTATGAGTTCATGTAATTGATTAGGAGATTTTCAACTAAATTATATTGCAAAACCTCAATTTCTGTACTTTTTACTCAGTTAAAATTCCAACGGGTCCATTGAAAGGCCCATTTAGACCTACTCTTCCGAAACCTCTACAAAAAAGACCGCAAAAATGTTTTATTCAAATATTAGGAGTTCAAATAATTGATTAGGAGCTTTTCAACACAATTATATTGCAAAACCTCAATTTCTGTACTTTTTACTCAGTTAAAATTCCAACGGGTCCATTGAAAGGCCCATTTAGACACTCTCCTCCGAAACCTCTACAAAAAGGACCGCAAAACAAGTTTTAAACAAATATTAGGAGTTCAAAAAATTGATTAGGAGCATTTCAACACAATTATATTGCAAAACCGCAATTTCTGTACTTTTTACAAAGTTCAAATTCCAACGGGTCCATTGAAAGGCCAATTTCTACCCGCTCTTCCGAAACCTCTACAAAAAGGATTGCAAAACAAGTTTTAATCAAATTTTATGAGTTCATGTAATTGATTAGGAGCTTTTCAACTAAATTATATTGCAAAACCTCAATTTCTGTACTTTTTACTCAGTTAAAATTCCAACGGGTCCATTGAAAGGCCCATTTAGACCTGCTCTTCCGAAACCTCTACAAAAAAGACCGCAAAAATGTTTTATTCAAATATTAGGAGTTCAAATAATTGATTAAGAGCTTTTCAACACAATTATATTGCAAAACCTCAATTTCTGTACTTTTTACTCAGTTAAAATTCCAACGGGTCCATTGAAAGTCCCATTTATACCTGCTCGTCCGAAACCTCTACAAAAAGGACCGCAAAAATGTTTTATTCAAATATTAGGACTTCAAATAATTGATTAGGAGCTTTTCAAATCAATTATATCGCAAAACCTCAATTTCTATACTTTTTACTCAGTTAAAATTCCAACGGGTCCATTGAGAGGCCCATTTATACCTACTCGTCCGAAACCACTACAAAAAGGACCGCAAAAAGGATTTATTCAAATATTAGGAGTTCAAATAATTGATTAGGAGCTTTTCAACACAATTATATTGCAAAACCTCAATTTCTATACTTTTTACTTAGTTAAAATTCCAACGGGTCCATTGAAAGGCCCATTTAGACCTGCTCGTCCGAAACCTCTACAAAAAGGACCGCAAAAATGTTTTATTCTAATATTAGGAGTTTAAATAATTGATTAGGAGCTTTTGAACACAATTATATTGCAAAACCTCAATTTCTGTACTTTTTACTCAGTTAAAATTCCAACGGGTCCATTGAAAGGCTCATTTCGACCCGCTCGTCCGAAACCTCTACAAAAAGGACCGCAAAACAAGTTTTAATCAAATATTAGGAGTTCAAATAATTGATTAGGAGCTTTTCAACACAATTATATTGCAAAACCGCAATTTCTGTTCTTTTTACTCAGTTAAAATTCCAACGGGTCCATTGAAAGGCCCATTTAGACCTTCTCCTCCGAAACCTCTACAAAAAGGACCGCAAAACAAGTTTTAAACAAATATTAGGAGTTCAAAAAATTGATTAGGAGCATTTCAACACAATTATATTGCAAAACCGCAATTTCTGTACTTTTTACTAAGTTCAAATTCCAACGGGTCCATTGAAAGGCCAATTTCTACCCGCTCTACGGAAACCTCTACAAAAAGGACTGCAAAACAAGTTTTAATCAAATTTTATGAGTTCATGTAATTGATTAGGAGATTTTCAACTAAATTATATTGCAAAACCTCAATTTCTGTACTTTTTACTCAGTTAAAATTCCAACGGGTCCATTGAAAGGCCCATTTAAACCTGCTCTTCCGAAACCTCTACAAAAAAGACCGCAAAAATGTTTTATTCAAATATTAGGAGTTCAAATAATTGATTAGGAGCTTTTCAACACAATTATATTGCAAAACCTCAATTTCTGTACTTTTTATTCAGTTAAAATTCCAACGGGTCCATTAAAAGGCCCATTTATACCTGCTCGTCCGAAACCTCTACAAAAAGGACCGCAAAAATGTTTTATTCAAATATTAGGAGTTCAAATAATTGATTAGGAGCTTTTCAAATCAATTATATCGCAAAACCTCAATTTCTGTACTTTTTACTTAGTTAAAATTCCAACGGGTCCATTGAAAGGCCCATTTATACCTACTCGTCCGAAACCACTACAAAAAGGACCGCAAAAAGGATTTATTCAAATATTAGGAGTTCAAATAATTGATTAGGAGCTTTTCAACACAATTATATTGCAAAACCTCAATTTCTATACTTTTTACTTAGTTAAAATTTCAACGGGTCGATTGAAAGGCCCATTTAGACCTGCTCGTCCGAAACCTCTACAAAAAGGACTGCAAAAATGTTTTATTCAAATATTAGGAGTTCAAATAATTGATTAGGAGCTGTTCAAATCAATTATATTGCAAAACCTCAATATATGTACTTTTTACTTAGTTAAAATTCCAACGGGTCCATTGAAAGGCCCATTTCGACCCGCTCGTCCGAAACCTCTACAAAAAGGACTGCAAAAAACAAGTTTTAATCAAATTTTAGGAGTTCATGTAAATGATTTGGAGCTTTTCAAAACAATTATATTGCAAAACCTCAATTTCTGTACTTTTTACTTAGTTAAAATTCCAACGGGTCCATTGAAAGGCCCATTTAAACCTGCTCGTCCGAAACCTCTACAAAAAGGACCGCAAAAATGTTTTATTCAAATATTAGGAGTTCAAATAATTGATTAGAAGCTTTTCAACACAAGTATATTGCAAAACCTCAATTTCTGTACTTTTTACTAAGTTAAAATTCCAACGGGTCTATTGAATGGCCCATTTAGACCTGCCCGTCCGAAACCTCTACAAAAAGGACCCCAAAAATGTTTTATTCAAATATTAGGAGTTCAAATAATTGATTAGGAGCTTTTCAAATCAATTATATTGCAAAACCTCAATTTATGTACGTTTTACTCAGTTAAAATTCCAACGGGTCCATTGAAAGACCCATTTAGACCTGCTCGTCCGAAACCTCTACAAAAAGGACCGCAAAAATGTTTTTATTCAAATATTAGGAGTTCAAATAATTGATTAGGAGCTTTTCAAATCAATTATATTGCAAAACCTCAATTTCTGTATTTTTTACTCAGTTAAAATTCCAACGGGTCCATTGAAAGGCCCATTTAGACCTCCTCGTCAGAAACCTCTACAAAAAGGACCGCAAAAATGTTTTATTCAAATATTAGGAGATCAAATAATTGATTTGGAGCTCTTCAACAAAATTATATTGCAAAACCTCAATTTCTGTACTTTTTACTGAGTTAAAATTCCATCGGGTCCATTGAAAGGCCCATTTAGACCTGCTCGTCTGAAACCTCGACAAAAAGGACCACAAAACAAGTTTTAATCAAATATTAGGAGTTCAAATAATTGATTAGGAGCTTTTCAACACAATTATATTGCAAAACCGTAATTTCTGTACTTTTTACTAAGTTAAAATTCGAACGGGTCCATTGAAAGGCCCATTTCGACCCGCTCGTCAGAAACCTCTACAAAAAGGACTGCAAAACAAGGTTTAATCAAATTTTAGGAGTTCATGTAATTGATTAGGAGCTTTTCAACACAATTATATTGCAAAACCTCAATTTCTAAACTTTTTACTCAGTTAAAATTCCAACGGGTCCATTAAAAGTCCCATTTAGACCTACTCGTGCGAAACCTCTACAAAAAGGACCGCAAAAATGTTTTATTCAAATATTAGGGGTTCAAATAATTGATTAGGAGCTTTTCAAATCAATTATATTGCAAAACCTCAATTTCTGTTTTTTTTACTCAGTTAAAATTCCAACGGGTCCATTGAAAGGCCCGTTTAGACCTGCTCGTCCGAAACCTCTACAAAAAGGACAACAAAAATGTTTTAATCAAATATTAGGAGTTCAAATAATTGATTAGGAGCTATTCAACACAATTATATTGCAAAATCGCAATTTCTGTACTTTTTACTCAGTTAAAAATCCAACGGGTCCATTGAAAGGCCCATTTCGACCCACTCGTCCGAAACCTCTACAAAAAGGATTGCAAAACAAGTTTTAATCAAATTATAGGAGTTCATGTAAATGATTAGGAGCTTTTCAAAACAATTATATTACAAAACCTCAATTTTATTACTTTTTACTTAGTTAAAATTCCAACGGGTCTATTGAAAGGCCCATTTAGACCTGCTCGTCCGAAACCTCTACAAAAAGGACCGCAAAAATGTTTTATTCAAACATTAGGAGTTCAAATAATTGATTAGGAGCTTTTCAACACAATTATATTGCAAAACCTCAATTTCTGTACTTTTTACTAAGTTAAAATTCCAACGGGTTTCTTCAAAAAAAAAATTCCAACGGGTCTATTGAAAGGCCCATTTAGACCTGCTCGTCTGAAACCTCTACAAAAAGGACTGCAAAAATGTTTTATTCAAATATTAGGAGTTCAAATAATTGATTAGGAGCTGTTCAAATCAATTATATTGCAAAACCTCAATATATGTACTTTTTACTTAGTTAAAATTCCAACGGGTCCATTGAAAGGCCCATTTAGACCTGCTCTTCCGAAACCTCTACAATAAAGACCGCAAAAATGTTTTATTCAAATATTAGGAGTTCAAAAAATTGATTAGGAGCTTTTCAACACAATTATATTGCAAAACCTCAATTTCTGAACTTTTTACTCAGTTAAAATTCCAACGGGTCCATTAAAAGGCCCATTTATACCTGCTCGTCTGAAACCTCTACAAAAAGGACCGCAAAAATGTTTTATTCAAATAATTGATTAGGAGCTTTTCAAATCAATTATATCGCAAAACCTCAATTTCTGTACTTTTTACTCAGTTAAAATTCCAACGGGTCCATTGAAAGGCCCATTTATACCTACTCGTCCGAAACCACTACAAAAAGGACCGCAAAAATGATTTATTCAAATATTAGGAGTTCAAATAATTGATTAGGAGCTTTTCAACACAATTATATTGCAAAACCTCAATTTCTATACTTTTTACTTAGTTAAAATTTCAACGGGTCCATTGAAAGGCCCATTTAGACCTGCTCGTCCGAAACCTCTACAAAAAGGACAACAAAAATGTTTTAATCAAATATTAGGAGTTCAAATAATTGATTAGGAGCTATTCAACACAATTATATTGCAAAATCGCAATTTCTGTACTTTTTACTCAGTTAAAAATCCAACGGGTCCATTGAAAGGCCCATTTCGACCCACTCGTCCGAAACCTCTACAAAAAGGATTGCAAAACAAGTTTTAATCAAATTATAGGAGTTCATGTAAATGATTAGGAGCTTTTCAAAACAATTATATTGCAAAACCTCAATTTTATTACTTTTTACTTAGTTAAAATTCCAACGGGTCTATTGAAAGGCCCATTTAGACCTGCTCGTCCGAAACCTCTACAAAAAGGACCGCAAAAATGTTTTATTCAAACATTAGGAGTTCAAATAATTGATTAGGAGCTTTTCAACACAATTATATTGCAAAACCTCAATTTCTGTACTTTTTACTAAGTTAAAATTCCAACGGGTTTCTTCAAAAAAAAATTCCAACGGGTCTATTGAAAGGCCCATTTAGACCTGCTCGTCCGAAACCTCTACAAAAAGGACTGCAAAAATGTTTTATTCAAATATTAGGAGTTCAAATAATTGATTAGGAGCTGTTCAAATCAATTATATTGCAAAACCTCAATATATGTACTTTTTACTTAGTTAAAATTCCAACGGGTCCATTGAAAGGCCCATTTAGACCTGCTCTTCCGAAACCTCTACAAAAAAGACCGCAAAAATGTTTTATTCAAATATTAGGAGTTCAAAAAATTGATTAGGAGCTTTTCAACACAATTATGTTGCAAAACCTCAATTTCTGTACTTTTTACTCAGTTAAAATTCCAACGGGTCCATTAAAAGGCCCATTTATACCTGCTCGTCTGAAACCTCTACAAAAAGGACCGCAAAAATGTTTTATTCAAATAATTGATTAGGAGCTTTTCAAATCAATTATATCGCAAAACCTCAATTTCTGTACTTTTTACTCAGTTAAAATTCCAACGGGTCCATTGAAAGGCCCATTTATACCTACTCGTCTGAAACCACTACAAAAAGGACCGCAAAAATGATTTATTCAAATATTAGGAGTTCAAATAATTGATTAGGAGCTTTTCAACACAATTATATTGCAAAACCTCAATTTCTATACTTTTTACTTAGTTAAAATTTCAACGGGTCCATTGAAAGGCCCATTTAGACCTGCTCGTCCGAAACCTCTACAAAAAGGACAACAAAAATGTTTTAATCAAATATTAGGAGTTCAAATAATTTATTAGGAGCTTTTCAACACAATTATATTGCAAAACCGCAATTTCTGTACTTTTTACTCAGTTAAAATCCCAACGGGTCCATTGAAAGGCCCATTTCGACCCGCTCGTCCGAAACCTCTACAAAAAGGACTGCAAAAAACAAGTTTTAATCAAATTTTAGGAGTTCATGTAAATGATTTGGAGCTTTTCAAAACAATTATATTGCAAAACCTCAATTTCTGTACTTTTTACTTAGTTAAAATTCCAACGGGTCCATTGAAAGGCCCATTTAAACCTGCTCGTCCAAAACCTCTACAAAAAGGACCGCAAAAATGTTTTATTCAAATATTAGGAGTTCAAATAATTGATTAGGAGCTTTTCAACACAAGTATATTGCAAAACCTCAATTTCTGTACTTTTTACTAAGTTAAAATTCCAACGGGTCTATTGAATGGCCCATTTAGACCTGCCCGTCCGAAACCTCTACAAAAAGGACCCCAAAAATGTTTTATTCAAATATTAGGAGTTCAAATAATTGATTAGGAGCTTTTCAAATCAATTATATTGCAAAACCTCAATTTATGTACGTTTTACTCAGTTAAAATTCCAACGGGTCCATTGAAAGACCCATTTAGACCTGCTCGTCCGAAACCTCTACAAAAAGGACCGCAAAAATGTTTTTATTCAAATATTAGGAGTTCAAATAATTGATTAGGAGCTTTTCAAATCAATTATATTGCAAAACCTCAATTTCTGTATTTTTTACTCAGTTAAAATTCCAACGGGTCCATTGAAAGGCCCATTTAGACCTCCTCGTCAGAAACCTCTACAAAAAGGACCGCAAAAATGTTTTATTCAAATATTAGGAGATCAAATAATTGATTTGGAGCTCTTCAACAAAATTATATTGCAAAACCTCAATTTCTGTACTTTTTACTCAGTTAAAATTCCATCGGGTCCATTGAAAGGCCCATTTAGACCTGCTCGTCTGAAACCTCGACAAAAAGGACCACAAAACAAGTTTTAATCAAATATTAGGAGTTCAAATAATTGATTAGGAGCTTTTCAACACAATTATATTGCAAAACCGTAATTTCTGTACTTTTTACTAAGTTAAAATTCGAACGGGTCCATTGAAAGGCCCATTTCGACCCGCTCGTCAGAAACCTCTACAAAAAGGACTGCAAAACAAGGTTTAATCAAATTTTAGGAGTTCATGTAATTGATTAGGAGCTTTTCAACACAATTATATTGCAAAACCTCAATTTCTAAACTTTTTACTCAGTTAAAATTCCAACGGGTCCATTAAAAGTCCCATTTAGACCTGCTCGTGCGAAACCTCTACAAAAAGGACCGCAAAAATGTTTTATTCAAATATTAGGGGTTCAAATAATTGATTAGGAGCTTTTCAAATCAATTATATTGCAAAACCTCAATTTCTGTACTTTTTACTCAGTTAAAATTCCAACGGGTCCATTGAAAGGCCCGTTTAGACCTGCTCGTCCGAAACCTCTACAAAAAGGACAACAAAAATGTTTTAATCAAATATTAGGAGTTCAAATAATTGATTAGGAGCTATTCAACACAATTATATTGCAAAATCGCAATTTCTGTACTTTTTACTCAGTTAAAAATCCAACGGGTCCATTGAAAGGCCCATTTCGACCCACTCGTCCGAAACCTCTACAAAAAGGATTGCAAAACAAGTTTTAATCAAATTATAGGAGTTCATGTAAATGATTAGGAGCTTTTCAAAACAATTATATTGCAAAACCTCAATTTTATTACTTTTTACTTAGTTAAAATTCCAACGGGTCTATTGAAAGGCCCATTTAGACCTGCTCGTCCGAAACCTCTACAAAAAGGACCGCAAAAATGTTTTATTCAAACATTAGGAGTTCAAATAATTGATTAGGAGCTTTTCAACACAATTATATTGCAAAACCTCAATTTCTGTACTTTTTACTAAGTTAAAATTCCAACGGGTTTCTTCAAAAAAAAAATTCCAACGGGTCTATTGAAAGGCCCATTTAGACCTGCTCGTCCGAAACCTCTACAAAAAGGAGTGCAAAAATGTTTTATTCAAATATTAGGAGTTCAAATAATTGATTAGGAGCTGTTCAAATCAATTATATTGCAAAACCTCAATATATGTACTTTTTACTTAGTTAAAATTCCAACGGGTCCATTGAAAGGCCCATTTAGACCTGCTCTTCCGAAACCTCTACAAAAAAGACCGCAAAAATGTTTTATTCAAATATTAGGAGTTCAAAAAATTGATTAGGAGCTTTTCAACACAATTATATTGCAAAACCTCAATTTCTGTACTTTTTACTCAGTTAAAATTCCAACGGGTCCATTAAAAGGCCCATTTATACCTGCTCGTCTGAAACCTCTACAAAAAGGACCGCAAAAATGTTTTATTCAAATAATTGATTAGGAGCTTTTCAAATCAATTATATCGCAAAACCTCAATTTCTGTACTTTTTACTCAGTTAAAATTCCAACGGGTCCATTGAAAGGCCCATTTATACCTACTCGTCCGAAACCACTACAAAAAGGACCGCAAAAATGATTTATTCAAATATTAGGAGTTCAAATAATTGATTAGGAGCTTTTCAACACAATTATATTGCAAAACCTCAATTTCTATACTTTTTACTTAGTTAAAATTTCAACGGGTCCATTGAAAGGCCCATTTAGACCTGCTCGTCCGAAACCTCTACAAAAAGGACAACAAAAATGTTTTAATCAAATATTAGGAGTTCAAATAATTTATTAGGAGGTTTTCAACAGAATTATATTGCAAAACTGCAATTTCTGTACTTTTTACTCAGTTAAAATCCCAACGGGTCCATTGAAAGGCCCATTTCGACTCGCTCGTCCGAAACCTCTACAAAAAGGACTGCAAAAAACAAGTTTTAATCAAATTTTAGGAGTTCATGTAAATGATTTCGAGCTTTTCAAAACAATTATATTGCAAAACCTCAATTTCTGTACTTTTTACTTAGTTAAAATTCCAACGGGTCCATTGAAAGGCCCATTTAAACCTGCTCGTCCGAAACCTCTACAAAAAGGACCGCAAAAATGTTTTATTCAAATATTAGGAGTTCAAATAATTGATTAGGAGCTTTTCAACACAAGTATATTGCAAAACCTCAATTTCTGTACTTTTTACTAAGTTAAAATTCCAACGGGTCTATTGAATGGCCCATTTAGACCTGCCCGTCCGAAACCTCTACAAAAAGGACTGCAAAAATGTTTTATTCAAAAATTAGGAGTTCAAATAATTGATTAGGAGCTTTTCAAATCAATTATATTGCAAAACCTCAATTTTTGTACGTTTTACTCAGTTAAAATTCCAACGGGTCCATTGAAAGACCCATTTAGACCTGCTCGTCAGAAACCTCTACAAAAAGGACCGCAAAAATGTTTTATTCAAATATTAGGAGATCAAATAAATGATTAGGAGCTCTTCAACAAAATTATATTGCAAAACCTCAATTTCTGTACTTTTTACTCAGTTAAAATTCCAACGGGTCCATTGAAAGGCCCATTTCGACCCGCTCGTCCGAAACCTCTACAAAAAGGGTCGCAAAAAGGATTTATTCAAATATTAGGAGTTCAAATAATTGATTAGGAGCTTTTCAACACAATTATATTGCAAAACCTCAATTTCTGTACTTTTTACTCAGTTAAAATTCCAACGGGTCCATTGAAAGGCCCGTTTAGACCTGCTCGTCCGAAACCTCTACAAAAAGGACAACAAAAATGTTTTAATCAAATATTAGGAGTTCAAATAATTGATTAGGAGCTATTCAACACAATTATATTGCAAAATCGCAATTTCTGTACTTTTTACTCAGTTAAAAATCCAACGGGTCCATTGAAAGGCCCATTTCGACCCACTCGTCCGAAACCTCTACAAAAAGGATTGCAAAACTAGTTTTAATCAAATTATAGGAGTTCATGTAAATGATTAGGAGCTTTTCAAAACAAATATATTGCAAAACCTCAATTTTATTACTTTTTACTTAGTTAAAATTCCAACGGGTCTATTGAAAGGCCCATTTAGACCTGCTCGTCCGAAACCTCTACAAAAAGGACCGCAAAAATGTTTTATTCAAACATTAGGAGTTCAAATAATTGATTAGGAGCTTTTCAACACAATTATATTGCAAAACCTCAATTTCTGTACTTTTTACTAAGTTAAAATTCCAACGGGTTTCTTCAAAAAAAAAATTCCAACGGGTCTATTGAAAGGCCCATTTAGACCTGCTCGTCCGAAACCTCTACAAAAAGGACTGCAAAAATGTTTTATTCAAATATTAGGAGTTCAAATAATTGATTAGGAGCTGTTCAAATCAATTATATTTCAAAACCTCAATATATGTACTTTTTACTTAGTTAAAATTCCAACGGGTCCATTGAAAGGCCCATTTAGACCTGCTCTTCCGAAACCTCTACAAAAAAGACCGCAAAAATGTTTTATTCAAATATTAGGAGTTCAAAAAATTGATTAGGAGCTTTTCAACACAATTATATTGCAAAACCTCAATTTCTGTACTTTTTACTCAGTTAAAATTCCAACGGGTCCATTAAAAGGCCCATTTATACCTGCTCGTCTGAAACCTCTACAAAAAGGACCGCAAAAATGTTTTATTCAAATAATTGATTAGGAGCTTTTCAAATCAATTATATCGCAAAACCTCAATTTCTGTACTTTTTACTCAGTTAAAATTCCAACGGGTCCATTGAAAGGCCCATTTATACCTACTCGTCCGAAACCACTACAAAAAGGACCGCAAAAATGATTTATTCAAATATTAGGAGTTCAAATAATTGATTAGGAGCTTTTCAACACAATTATATTGCAAAACCTCAATTTCTATACTTTTTACTTAGTTAAAATTTCAACGGGTCCATTGAAAGGCCCATTTAGACCTGCTCGTCCGAAACCTCTACAAAAAGGACAACAAAAATGTTTTAATCAAATATTAGGAGTTCAAATAATTTATTAGGAGCTTTTCAACAGAATTATATTGCAAAACGGCAATTTCTGTACTTTTTACTAAGTTAAAATCCCAACGGGTCCATTGAAAGGCCCATTTCGACCCGCTCGTCCGAAACCTCTACAAAAAGGACCGCAAAAAACAAGTTTTAATCAAATTTTAGGAGTTCATGTAAATGATTTCGAGCTTTTCAAAACAATTATATTGCAAAACCTTAATTTCTGTACTTTTTACTTAGTTAAAATTCCAACGGGTCCATTGAAAGGCCCATTTAAACCTGCTCGTCCGAAACCTCTACAAAAAGGACCGCAAAAATGTTTTATTCAAATATTAGGAGTTCAAATAATTGATTAGGAGCTTTTCAACACAAGTATATTGCAAAACCTCAATTTCTGTACTTTTTACTAAGTTAAAATTCCAACGGGTCTATTGAATGGCCCATTTAGACCTGCCCGTCCGAAACCTCTACAAAAAGGACCGCAAAAATCTTTTATTCAAATATTAGGAGTTCAAATAATTGATTAGGAGCTTTTCAAATCAATTATATTGCAAAACCTCAATTTCTGTACGTTTTACTCAGTTAAAATTCCAACGGGTCCATTGAAAGACCCATTTAGACCTGCTCGTCAGAAACCTCTACAAAAAGGACCGGAAAAATGTTTTATTCAAATATTAGGAGATCAAATAAATGATTAGGAGCTCTTCAACAAAATTATATTGCAAAACCTCAATTTCTGTACTTTTTACTCAGTTAAAATTCCATCGGGTCCATTGAAAGGCCCATTTAGACTTCCTCGTCAGAAACCTCTACAAAAAGGGCCGCAAAAATATTTTATTCAAATATTAGGAGATAAAATAATTGATTAGGAGCTTTTCAAATCAATTGAAAGGACATTGAAAGGCCCATTTAGACCTGCTCGTCCGAAACCTCTACAAAAAGGACCGCAAAAATGTTTTATTCAAATATTAGGAGTTCAAATAATTTATTAGGAGCTTTTCAAATCAATTATATCGCAAAACCTCAATTTATGTACTTTTTACTTAGTTAAAATTCTAATGGGTCCATTGAAAGGCCCATTTAGACCTGCTCGTCCGAAACCACTACAAAAAGGACCGCAAAAAGTATTTATTCAAATATTAGGAGTTCAAATAATTGATTAGGAGCTTTTCAACACAATTATATTGCAAAACCTCAATTTCTGTACTTTTTACTTAGTTAAAATTCCTACGGGTCCATTGAAAGGCCCATTTAGACCTGCTCGTCCGAAACCTCTACAAAAAGGACCGCGAAAATGTTTTATTCAAGTATTAGGAGTTCAAATAATTGATTAGGAGCTTTTCAACACAATTAAATTGCAAAACCGCAATTTCTGTACTTTTTACTCAGTTAAAATTCCAACGGGTCCATTGAAAGGCCCATTTAGACCTCCTCGTCAGAAACCTCTACAAAAAGGACCGCAAAAATGTTTTATTCAAATATTAGGAGATCAAATAATTGATTAGGAGCTCTTCAACACAATTCTATTGCAAAACCTCAATTTCTGTACTTTTTACTCAGTTAAAATTCCATCGGGTCCATTGGAAGACCCATTTAGACCTGCTCGTCTGAAACCTCTACAAAAAGGACCGCAAAAATGTTTTATTCAAATATTAGGAGTTCAAATAATTGATTAGGAGCTTTTCAAATCAATTAAATTGCAAAACCTCAATTTCTGTATTTTTTACTCAGTTAGAATTCCAACGGGTCCATTGAAAGGCCCATTTAGACCTCCTCGTCAGAAACCTCTACAAAAAGGACCACAAAAATGTTTTATTCAAATATTAGGAGATCAAATAATTGATTAGGAGCTTTTCAACACAATTATATTGCAAAACCGCAATTTCTGTACTTTTTACTAAGTTAAAATTCGAACGGGTCCATTGAAAGGCCCATTTCGACCCGCTCGTCCGAAACCTCTACAAAAAGGATTGCAAAACAAGTTTTAATCAAATTATAGGAGTTCATGTAAATGATTAGGAGCTTTTCAAAACAATTATATTGCAAAACCTCAATTTTATTACTTTTTACTTAGTTAAAATTCCAACGGGTCTATTGAAAGGCCCATTTAGACTTGCTCGTCCGAAACCTCTACAAAAAGGACCGCAAAAATGTTTTATTCAAACATTAGGAGTTCAAATAATTGATTAGGAGCTTTTCAACACAATTATATTGCAAAACCTCAATTTCTGTACTTTTTACTAAGTTAAAATTCCAACGGGTTTCTTCCAAAAAAAAAAAATTCCAACGGGTCTATTGAAAGGCCCATTTAGACCTGCTCCTCCGAAACCTCTACGAAAAGGACTGCAAAAATGTTTTATTCAAATATTAGGAGTTCAAATAATTGATTAGGAGCTGTTCAAATCAATTATATTGCAAAACCTCAATATATGTACTTTTTACTTAGTTAAAATTCCAACGGGTCCATTGAAAGGCCCATTTAGACCTGCTCGTCCGAAACCTCTACAAAAAGGATCGCATAAATGTTTATTCAAATATTAGGAGTTCAATTAATTGATTAGGAGCTTTTCAAATCAATTATATTGCAAAACCTCAATTTCTGTATTTTTTACTCAGTTAAAATTCCAACGAGTCCATTGAAAGGCCCATTTAGACCTGCTCGTCCGAAACCTCTACAAAAAGGACCGCAAAAATGTTTTATTCTAATATTAGAAGTTAAAATAATTGATTAGGAGCTTTTGAACACAATTATATTGCAAAACCTCAATTTCTGTACTTTTTACTTAGTTAAAATTCCAACAGGTCCATTGAAAGGCCCATTTCGACCCGCTCGTCCGAAACCTCTACAAAAAGGACCGCAAAAATGTTTTATTCAAATATTAGGAGTTCAAATAATTGATTAGGAGCTTTTCAACACAATTATATTGCAAAACCTCAATTTCTGTACTTTTTACTAAGTTAAAATTCCAACGGGTCCATTGAAAGGCCAATTTCTACCCGCTCTTCCGAAACCTCTATAAAAAGGACTGCAAAACAAGTTTTAATCAAATTTTATGAGTTCATGTAATTGATTAGGAGCTTTTCAACTAAATTATATTGCAAAACCTCAATTTCTGTACTTTTTATTCAGTTAAAATTCCAACGGGTCCATTAAAAGGCCCATTTAGACCTGCTCTTCTGAAACCTCTACAAAAAAGACCGCAAAAATGTTTTATTCAAATATTAGGAGTTCAAATAATTGATTAGGAGCTTTTCAACACAATTATATTGCAAAACCTCAATTTCTGTACTTTTTACTCGGTTAAAATTCCAACGGATCCATTGAAAGGCCCATTTCGACCTGCTCGTCCGAAACCTCTACAAAAAGGACTGCAAAACAAGTTTTAATCAAATTTTAGGAATTCATGTATTTGATTAGGAGCTTTCAACACAATTAAATTGCAAAACCGCAATTTCTGTACTTTTTACTCAGTTAAAATTCCAACGGGCCCATGGAAAGGCCCATTTAGACCTCCTCGTCAGAAACCTCTACAAAAAGGACCACAAAAATGTTTTATTCAAATATTAGGAGATCAAATAATTGATTAGGAGCTCTTCAACACAATTATATTGCAAAAGCTCAATTTATGTACTTTTTACTCAGTTAAAATTCCATTGGGTCCATTGAAAGACCCATTTAGACCTACTCGTCCGAAACCTCTACAAAAAGGACCGCAAAAATGTTTTATTCAAATATTAGGAGTTCAAATAATTGATTAGGAGCTTTTCAAATTAATTATATTGCAAAACCTCAATTTCTGTATTTTTTACTCAATTAAAATTCCAACGGATCCATTGAAAGGCCCATTTAGACCTCCTCGTCAGAAACCTCAACAAAAAGGACCACAAAAATATTTTATTCAAATATTAGGAGATCAAATAATTGATTAGAGGCTTTTCAAAACAATTATATTGCAAAATCGCAATTTCTGTACTTTTTACTCAGTTAAAATTCCAACGGGTCCATTGAAAGGCCCATTTCGACCCGCTCGTCCGAAACCTCTACAAAAAGGATTGCAAAATAAGTTTTAATCTAATTTTAGAAATTCATGTAATTGATTAGGAGCTTTTCAACACAATTAAATTGCAAAACCGCAATTTCTGTACTTTTTACTCAGTTAAAATTCCAACAGGTCCATTGAAAGGCCCATTTAGACCTGCTCGTCCGAAACCTCGACAAAAAGGACCACAAAACAAGTTTTAATCAAATATTAGGAGTTCAAATAATTGATTAGGAGCTTTTCAACACAATTATATTGCAAAACCGCAATTTCTGTACTTTTTACTCAGTTAAAATTCCAACGGGTCCATTGAAAGGCCCATTTAGATCTGCTCGTCTGAAACCTCTACAAAAAGGACGGCAAAACAAGTTTTAATCAAATATTAGGAGTTCAAATAATTGATTAGGAGCTTTTCAACACAATTAAATTGCAAAACCGCAATTTCTGTACTTTTTACTCAGTTAAAATTCCAACGGGTCCATTGAAAGGCCCATTTAGACCTCCTCGTCAGAAACCTCTACAAAAAGGACCGCAAAAATGTTTTATTCAAATATTAGGAGATCAAATAATTGATTAGGAGCTCTTCAACACAATTCTATTGCAAAACCTCAATTTCTGTACTTTTTACTCAGTTAAAATTCCATCGGGTCCATTGGAAGACCCATTTAGACCTGCTCGTCTGAAACCTCTACAAAAAGGACCGCAAAAATGTTTTATTCAAATATTAGGAGTTCAAATAATTGATTAGGAGCTTTTCAAATCAATTAAATTGCAAAACCTCAATTTCTGTATTTTTTACTCAGTTAGAATTCCAACGGGTCCATTGAAAGGCCCATTTAGACCTCCTCGTCAGAAACCTCTACAAAAAGGACCACAAAAATGTTTTATTCAAATATTAGGAGATCAAATAATTGATTAGGAGCTTTTCAACACAATTATATTGCAAAACCGCAATTTCTGTATTTTTTACTCAGTTAAAATTCCAACGGGTCCATGGAAAGGCCCATTTAGACCTCCTCGTCAGAAACCTCTACAAAAAGGACCACAAAAATGTTTTATTCAAATATTAGGAGATCAAATAATTGATTAGGAGCTCTTCAACACAATTATATTGCAAAAGCTCAATTTATGTACTTTTTACTCAGTTAAAATTCCATTGGGTCCATTGAAAGACCCATTTAGACCTACTCGTCCGAAACCTCTACAAAAAGGACCGCAAAAATGTTTTATTCAAATATTAGGAGTTCAAATAATTGATTAGGAGCTTTTCAAATTAATTATATTGCAAAACCTCAATTTCTGTATTTTTTACTCAATTAAAATTCCAACGGGTCCATTGAAAGGCCCATTTCGACCCGCTCGTCCGAAACCTCTACAAAAAGGATTGCAAAACTAGTTTTAATCAAATTATAGGAGTTCATGTAAATGATTAGGAGCTTTTCAAAACAATTATATTGCAAAACCTCAATTTTATTACTTTTTACTTAGTTAAAATTCCAACGGGTCTATTGAAAGGCCCATTTAGACCTGCTCGTCCGAAACCTCTACAAAAAGGACCGCAAAAATGTTTTATTCAAACATTAGGAGTTCAAATAATTGATTAGGAGCTTTTCAACACAATTATATTGCAAAACCTCAATTTCTGTACTTTTTACTAAGTTAAAATTCCAACGGGTTTCTTCCAAAAAAAAAAATTCCAACGGGTCTATTGAAAGGCCCATTTAGACCTGCTCCTCCGAAACCTCTACGAAAAGGACTGCAAAAATGTTTTATTCAAATATTAGGAGTTCAAATAATTGATTAGGAGCTGTTCAAATCAATTATATTGCAAAACCTCAATATATGTACTTTTTACTTAGTTAAAATTCCAACGGGTCCATTGAAAGGCCCATTTAGACCTGCTCGTCCGAAACCTCTACAAAAAGGACCGCATAAATGTTTATTCAAATATTAGGAGTTCAATTAATTGATTAGGAGCTTTTCAAATCAATTATATTGCAAAACCTCAATTTCTGTATTTTTTACTCAGTTAAAATTCCAACGAGTCCATTGAAAGGCCCATTTAGACCTGCTCGTCCGAAACCTCTACAAAAAGGACCGCAAAAATGTTTTATTCTAATATTAGGAGTTTAAATAATTGATTAGGAGCTTTTGAACACAATTATATTGCAAAACCTCAATTTCTGTACTTTTTACTTAGTTAAAATTCCAACAGGTCCATTGAAAGGCCCATTTCGACCCGCTCGTCCGAAACCTCTACAAAAAGGACCGCAAAAATGTTTTATTCAAATATTAGGAGTTCAAATAATTGATTAGGAGCTTTTCAACACAATTATATTGCAAAACCTCAATTTCTGTACTTTTTACTAAGTTAAAATTCCAACGGGTCCATTGAAAGGCCAATTTCTACCCGCTCTTCCGAAACCTCTATAAAAAGGACTGCAAAACAAGTTTTAATCAAATTTTATGAGTTCATGTAATTGATTAGGAGCTTTTCAACTAAATTATATTGCAAAACCTCAATTTCTGTACTTTTTATTCAGTTAAAATTCCAACGGGTCCATTAAAAGGCCCATTTAGACCTGCTCTTCTGAAACCTCTACAAAAAAGACCGCAAAAATGTTTTATTCAAATATTAGGAGTTCAAATAATTGATTAGGAGCTTTTCAACACAATTATATTGCAAAACCTCAATTTCTGTACTTTTTACTCGGTTAAAATTCCAACGGATCCATTGAAAGGCCCATTTCGACCTGCTCGTCCGAAACCTCTACAAAAAGGACCGCAAAACAAGTTTTAATCAAATATTAGGAGTTCAAATAATTGATTAGGAGCTTTTCAAAACAATTATATTGCAAAACAGCAATTTCTGTACTTTTTACTTAGTTAAAATTCCAACGGGTCCATTGAAAGGCCCATTTCGACCCACTCGTCCGAAACCTCTACAAAAAGGACTGCAAAACAAGTTTTAATCAAATTTTAGGAATTCATGTATTTGATTAGGAGCTTTTCAACACAATTAAATTGCAAAACCGCAATTTCTGTACTTTTTACTCAGTTAAAATTCCAACGGGCCCATGGAAAGGCCCATTTAGACCTCCTCGTCAGAAACCTCTACAAAAAGGACCACAAAAATGTTTTATTCAAATATTAGGAGATCAAATAATTGATTAGGAGCTCTTCAACACAATTATATTGCAAAACCTCAATTTATGTACTTTTTACTCAGTTAAAATTCCATTGGGTCCATTGAAAGACCCATTTAGACCTACTCGTCCGAAACCTCTACAAAAAGGACCGCAAAAATGTTTTATTCAAATATTAGGAGTTCAAATAATTGATTAGGAGCTTTTCAAATTAATTATATTGCAAAACCTCAATTTCTGTATTTTTTACTCAATTAAAATTCCAACGGGTCCATTGAAAGGCCCATTTAGACCTCCTCGTCAGAAACCTCTACAAAAAGGACCACAAAAATATTTTATTCAAATATTAGGAGATCAAATAATTGATTAGAGGCTTTTCAAAACAATTATATTGCAAAATCGCAATTTCTGTACTTTTTACTCAGTTAAAATTCCAACGGGTCCATTGAAAGGCCCATTTCGACCCGCTCGTCCGAAACCTCTACAAAAAGGATTGCAAAATAAGTTTTAATCTAATTTTAGAAATTCATGTAATTGATTAGGAGCTTTTCAACACAATTAAATTGCAAAACCGCAATTTCTGTACTTTTTACTCAGTTAAAATTCCAACAGGTCCATTGAAAGGCCCATTTAGACCTGCTCGTCCGAAACCTCGACAAAAAGGACCACAAAACAAGTTTTAATCAAATATTAGGAGTTCAAATAATTGATTAGGAGCTTTTCAACACAATTATATTGCAAAACCGCAATTTCTGTACTTTTTACTCAGTTAAAATTCCAACGGGTCCATTGAAAGGCCCATTTAGATCTGCTCGTCTGAAACCTCTACAAAAAGGACGGCAAAACAAGTTTTAATCAAATATTAGGAGTTCAAATAATTGATTAGGAGCTTTTCAACACAATTAAATTGCAAAACCGCAATTTCTGTACTTTTTACTCAGTTAAAATTCCAACGGGTCCATTGAAAGGCCCATTTAGACCTCCTCGTCAGAAACCTCTACAAAAAGGACCGCAAAAATGTTTTATTCAAATATTAGGAGATCAAATAATTGATTAGGAGCTCTTCAACACAATTCTATTCCAAAACCTCAATTTCTGTACTTTTTACTCAGTTAAAATTCCATCGGGTCCATTGGAAGACCCATTTAGACCTGCTCGTCTGAAACCTCTACAAAAAGGACCGCAAAAATGTTTTATTCAAATATTAGGAGTTCAAATAATTGATTAGGAGCTTTTCAAATCAATTAAATTGCAAAACCTCAATTGCTGTATTTTTTACTCAGTTAGAATTCCAACGGGTCCATTGAAAGGCCCATTTAGACCTCCTCGTCAGAAACCTCTACAAAAAGGATCACAAAAATGTTTTATTCAAATATTAGGAGATCAAATAATTGATTAGGAGCTTTTCAACACACTTATATTGCAAAACCGCAATTTCTGTATTTTTTACTCAGTTAAAATTCCAACGGGTCCATGGAAAGGCCCATTTAGACCTCCTCGTCAGAAACCTCTACAAAAAGGACCACAAAAATGTTTTATTCAAATATTAGGAGATCAAATAATTGATTAGGAGCTCTTCAACACAATTATATTGCAAAAGCTCAATTTATGTACTTTTTACTCAGTTAAAATTCCATTGGGTCCATTGAAAGACCCATTTAGACCTACTCGTCCGAAACCTCTACAAAAAGGACCGCAAAAATGTTTTATTCAAATATTAGGAGTTCAAATAATTGATTAGGAGCTTTTCAAATTAATTATATTGCAAAACCTCAATTTCTGTATTTTTTACTCAATTAAAATTCCAACGGGTCCATTGAAAGGCCCATTTAGACCTCCTCGTCAGAAACCTCTACAAAAAGGACCAAAAAAATATTTTATTCAAATATTAGGAGATCAAATAATTGATTAGAGGCTTTTCAAAACAATTATATTGCAAAATCGCAATTTCTGTACTTTTTACTCAGTTAAAATTCCAACGGGTCCATTGAAAGGCCCATTTCGACCCGCTCGTCCGAAACCTCTACAAAAAGGATTGCAAAATAAGTTTTAATCTAATTTTAGAAATTCATGTAATTGATTAGGAGCTTTTCAACACAATTAAATTGCAAAACCGCAATTTCTGTACTTTTTACTCAGTTAAAATTCCAACAGGTCCATTGAAAGGCCCATTTAGACCTTCTCGTCCGAAACCTCGACAAAAAGGACCACAAAACAAGTTTTAATCAAATATTAGGAGTTCAAATAATTGATTAGGAGCTTTTCAACACAATTATATTGCAAAACCGCAATTTCTGTACTTTTTACTCAGTTAAAATTCCAACGGGTCCATTGAAAGGCCCATTTAGATCTGCTCGTCTGAAACCTCTACAAAAAGGACGGCAAAACAAGTTTTAATCAAATATTAGGAGTTCAAATAATTGATTAGGAGCTTTTCAACACAATTAAATTGCAAAACCGCAATTTCTGTACTTTTTACTTAGTTAAAATTCCAACGGGTCCATTGAAAGGCCCATTTAGACCTCCTCGTCAGAAACCTCTACAAAAAGGACCGCAAAAATGTTTTATTCAAATATTAGGAGATCAAATAATTGATTAGGAGCTCTTCAACACAATTCTATTGCAAAACCTCAATTTCTGTACTTTTTACTCAGTTAAAATTTCATCGGGTCCATTGGAAGACCCATTTAGACCTGCTCGTCTGAAACCTCTACAAAAAGGACAGCAAAAATGTTTTATTCAAATATTAGGAGTTCAAATAATTGATTAGGAGCTTTTCAAATCAATTAAATTGCAAAACCTCAATTTCTGTATTTTTTACTCAGTTAGAATTCCAACGGGTCCATTGAAAGGCCCATTTAGACCTCCTCGTCAGAAACCTCTACAAAAAGGACCACAAAAATGTTTTATTCAAATATTAGGAGATCAAATAATTGATTAGGTGCTTTTCAACACAATTATATTGCAAAACCGCAATTTCTGTATTTTTTACTTAGTTAAAATTCCAACGGGTCCATTGAAAGGCCCATTTAGACCTGCTCGTCTGAAATCTCTACAAAAAGGACCGCAAAACAAGTTTTAATCAAATATTAGGAGTTCAAATAATTGATTAGGAGCTTTTCAACACAATTATATTGCAAAACCGCAATTTCTGTACTTTTTACTAAGTTAAAATTCGAACGGGTCCATTGAAAGGCCCATTTCGACCCGCTCGTCCGAAACCTCTACAAAAAGGATTGCAAAACAAGTTTTAATCAAATTATAGGAGTTCATGTAAATGATTAGGAGCTTTTCAAAACAATTATATTGCAAAACCTCAATTTTATTACTTTTTACTTAGTTAAAATTCCAACGGGTCTATTGAAAGGCCCATTTAGACCTGCTCGTCCGAAACCTCTACAAAAAGGACCGCAAAAATGTTTTATTCAAACATTAGGAGTTCAAATAATTGATTAGGAGCTTTTCAACACAATTATATTGCAAAACCTCAATTTCTGTACTTTTTACTAAGTTAAAATTCCAACGGGTTTCTTCAAAAAAAAAAAATTCCAACGGGTCTATTTAAAGGCCCATTTAGACCTGCTCCTCCGAAACCCCTACGAAAAGGACTGCAAAAATGTTTTATTCAAATATTAGGAGTTCAAATAATTGATTAGGAGCTGTTCAAATCAATTATATTGCAAAACCTCAATATATGTACTTTTTACTTAGTTAAAATTCCAACGGGTCCATTGAAAGGCCCATTTAGACCTGCTCGTCCGAAACCTCTACAAAAAGGACCGCATAAATGTTTATTCAAATATTAGGAGTTCAAATAATTGATTAGGAGCTTTTCAAATCAATTATATTGCAAAACCTCAATTTCTGTATTTTTTACTCAGTTAAAATTCCAACGGGTCCATTGAAAGGCCCATTTAGACCTGCTCGTCCGAAACCTCTACAAAAAGGACCGCAAAAATGTTTTATTCTAATATTAGGAGTTTAAATAATTGATTAGGAGCTTTTGAACACAATTATATTGCAAAACCTCAATTTCTGTACTTTTTACTTAGTTAAAATTCCAACGGGTCCATTGAAAGGCCCATTTCGACCCGCTCGTCCGAAACCTCTACAAAAAGGACCGCAAAAATGTTTTATTCAAATATTAGGAGTTCAAATAATTGATTAGGAGCTTTTCAACACAATTATATTGCAAAACCTCAATTTCTGTACTTTTTACTAAGTTAAAATTCCAGCGGGTCCATTGAAAGGCCAATTTCTACCCGCTCTTCCGAAACCTCTATAAAAAGGACTGCAAAACAAGTTTTAATCAAATTTTATGAGTTCATGTAATTGATTAGGAGCTTTTCAACTAAATTATATTGCAAAACCTCAATTTCTGTACTTTTTATTCAGTTAAAATTCCAACGGGTCCATTAAAAGGCCCATTTAGACCTGCTCTTCTGAAACCTCTACAAAAAAGACCGCAAAAATGTTTTATTCAAATATTAGGAGTTCAAATAATTGATTAGGAGCTTTTCAACACAATTATATTGCAAAACCTCAATTTCTGTACTTTTTACTCGGTTAAAATTCCAACGGATCCATTGAAAGGCCCATTTCGACCTGCTCGTCCGAAACCTCTACAAAAAGGACCGCAAAACAAATTTTAATCAAATATTAGGAGTTCAAATAATTGATTAGGAGCTTTTCAAAACAATTATATTGCAAAACAGCAATTTCTGTACTTTTTACTTAGTTAAAATTCCAACGGGTCCATTGAAAGGCCCATTTCGACCCACTCGTCCGAAACCTCTACAAAAAGGACTGCAAAACAAGTTTTAATCAAATTTTAGGAATTCATGTATTTGATTAGGAGCTTTTCAACACAATTAAATTGCAAAACCGCAATTTCTGTACTTTTTACTCAGTTAAAATTCCAACGGGCCCATGGAAAGGCCCATTTAGACCTCCTCGTCAGAAACCTCTACAAAAAGGACCACAAAAATGTTTTATTCAAATATTAGGAGATCAAATAATTGATTAGGAGCTCTTCAACACAATTATATTGCAAAACCTCAATTTATGTACTTTTTACTCAGTTAAAATTCCATTGGGTCCATTGAAAGACCCATTTAGACCTACTCGTCCGAAACCTCTACAAAAAGGACCGCAAAAATGTTTTATTCAAATATTAGGAGTTCAAATAATTGATTAGGAGTTTTTCAAATTAATTATATTGCAAAACCTCAATTTCTTTATTTTTTACTCAATTAAAATTCCAACGGGTCCATTGAAAGGCCCATTTAGACCTCCTCGTCAGAAACCTCTACAAAAAGGACCACAAAAATATTTTATTCAAATATTAGGAGATCAAATAATTGATTAGAGGCTTTTCAAAACAATTATATTGCAAAATCGCAATTTCTGTACTTTTTACTCAGATAAAATTCCAACGGGTCCATTAAAAGGCCCATTTCGACCCGCTCGTCCGAAACCTCTACAAAAAGGATTGCAAAATAAGTTTTAATCTAATTTTAGAAATTCATGTAATTGATTAGGAGCTTTTCAACACAATTATATTGCAAAACCGCAATTTCTGTTCTTTTTACCCAGTTAAAATTCCAACGGGTCCATTGAAAGGCCCTTTTAAACTTGCTCGTCTGAAATCTCTACAAAAAGGACCGCAAAACAAGTTTTAATAAAATATTACGAGTTCAAATAATTGATTAGGAGCTTTTCAACACAATTATATTGCAAAACCGTAATTTCTGTACTTTTTACTCGGTTAAAATTCGAACGGGTCCATTGAAAGGCCCATTTCGACCCGCTCGTCCGAAACCTCTACAAAAAGGGCTGCAAAACAAGGTTTAATCAATTATATTGCAAAACCTCAATTTTTGTACTTTTTACTCAGTTAAAATTCCAACGGGTCCATTGAAAGGCCCATTTAGACCTCCTCGTCAGAAACCACAATTTAGACCTCAATATATGTACTTTTTACTCAGTTAAAATTCCAACGGGTCCATTGAAAGGTCCATTGCAAAACCTCAATATATGTACTTTTTACTTAGTTAAAATTCCAACGGGTCCATTGAAAGGCCCATTTAGACCTGCTCGTCCGAAACCTCTACAAAAAGGACCGCATAAATGTTTATTCAAATATTAGGAGTTCAAATAATTGATTAGGAGCTTTTCAAATCAATTATATTGCAAAACCACAATTTCTGTACTTTTCACTCAGTTAAAATTCCAACGGGTCCATTGAAAGGCCCATTTAGACCTCCTCGTCCGAAACCTTTACAAAAAGGACCGCAAAAATCTTTTATTCAACTATTAGGAGTTCAAATAATTAATTAGGAGCTTTTTAATAGAATTATATTGCAGAACCTCAATTTCTATACTTTTTACTCAGTTAAAATTTTAACGGGTCCATTGAAAGGCCCATTTAGACCTGCTCGTCCGAAACCTCTACAAAAAGGACCGCAAAAATGTTTTATTCAAATATTAGGAGTTCAAATAATTGATTAGGAGCTTTTCAAATCAATTATATTGCAAAACCTCAATTTCTGTACTTTTTACTCAGTTAAAATTCCGACGGGTCCATTGAAAGGCCCATTTAGACCTCCTCGTCAGAAACCTCTACAAAAAGGACCGCAAAAATGTTTTTATTCAAATATTAGGAGATCAAATAATTGATTAGGAGCTTTTCAACACAATTATATTGCAAAACCTCAATTTCTGTACTTTTTATTCAGTTAAAATTCCAACGGGTCCATTGAAAGGCCCATTTCGACCTGCTCGGCCGAAACCTCTACAAAAAGGACCGCAAAACAAGTTTTAATCAAATATTAGGAGATCAAATAATTGATTAGGAGCTTTTCAACACAATTATATTGCAAAACCACAATTTCTGTACTTTTTACTCGGTTAAAATTCAAAGGGTCCATTGAAAGGCCCATTTAGACCTGCTCGTCCGAAACCTCTACAAAAAGGACCGCAAAACAAGTTTTAATCAAATATTAGGAGTTCAAATAATTGATTAGGAGCTTTTCAACACAATTAAATTGCAAAACCGCAATTTCTGTACTTTTTACTCAGTTAAAATTCCAACGGGTCCATTGAAAGGCCCATTTAGACCTGCTCGTCCGAAACCTCTACAAAAAGGACCGCAAAAATGTTTTATTCTAATATTAGGAGTTTAAATAATTGATTAGGAGCTTTTGAACACAATTATATTGCAAAACCTCAATTTCTGTACTTTTTATTCAGTTAAAATTCCAACGGGTCCATTGAAAGGCTCATTTCGACCCGCTCGTCCGAAACCTCTACAAAAAGGACCGCAAAACAAGTTTTAATCAAATATTAGGAGTTCAAATAATTGATTAGGAGCTTTTCAACACAATTATATTGCAAAACCGCAATTTCTGTACTTTTTACTCAGTTAAAATTCCAACGGGTCCATTGAAAGGCCCATTTAGACACTCTCCTCCGAAACCTCTACAAAAAGGACCGCAAAACAAGTTTTAAACAAATATTAGGAGTTCAAAAAATTGATTAGGATCATTTCAACACAATTATATTGCAAAACCGCAATTTCTGTACTTTTTACAAAGTTCAAATTCCAACGGGTCCATTGAAAGGCCAATTTCTACCCGCTCTTCCGAAACCTCTACAAAAAGGACTGCAAAACAAGTTTTAATCAAATTTTATGAGTTCATGTAATTGATTAGGAGCTTTTCAACTAAATTATATTGCAAAACCTCAATTTCTGTACTTTTTACTCAGTTAAAATTCCAACGGGTCCATTGAAAGGCCCATTTAGACCTGCTCTTCCGAAACCTCTACAAGAAAGACCGCAAAAATGTTTTATTCAAATATTAGGAGTTCAAATAATTGATTAAGAGCTTTTCAACACAATTATATTGCAAAACCTCAATTTCTGTACTTTTTACTCAGTTAAAATTCCAACGGGTCCATTGAAAGTCCCATTTATACCTACTCGTCCGAAACCTCTACAAAAAGGACCGCAAAAAAGTTTTATTCAAATATTAGGTCTTCAAATAATTGATTAGGAGCTTTTCAAATCAATTATATCGCAAAACCTCAATTTCTGTACTTTTTACTCAGTTAAAATTCCAACGGGTCCATTGAGAGGCCCATTTATACCTACTCGTCCGAAACCACTACAAAAAGGACCGCAAAAAGGATTTATTCAAATATTAGGAGTTCAAATAATTGATTAGGAGCTTTTCAACACAATTATATTGCAAAACCTCAATTTCTATACTTTTTACTTAGTTAAAATTCCAACGGGTCCATTGAATGGCCCATTTAAACCTGCTCGTCCGAAACCTCTACAAAAAGGACCGCAAAAATGTTTTATTCTAATATTAGGAGTTTAAATAATTGATTAGGAGCTTTTGAACACAATTATATTGCAAAACCTCAATTTCTGTACTTTTTACTCAGTTAAAATTCCAACGGGTCCATTGAAAGGCTCATTTCGACCCGCTCGTCCGAAACCTCTACAAAAAGGACCGCAAAACAAGTTTTAATCAAATATTAGGAGTTCAAATAATTGATTAGGAGCTTTTCAACACAATTATATTGCAAAACCGCAATTTCTGTACTTTTTACTCAGTTAAAATTCCAACGGGTCCATTGAAAGGCCCATTTAGACATTCTCCTCCGAAACCTCTACAAAAAGGACCGCAAAACAAGTTTTAAACAAATATTAGGAGTTCAAAAAATTGATTAGGAGCATTTCAACACAATTATATTGCAAAACCGCAATTTCTGTACTTTTTACTAAGTTCAAATTCCAACGGGTCCATTGAAAGGCCAATTTCTACCCGCTCTTCCGAAACCTCTACAAAAAGGACTACAAAACAAGTTTTAATCAAATTTTATGAGTTCATGTAATTGATTAGGAGCTTTTCAACTAAATTATATTGCAAAACCTCAATTTCTGTACTTTTTACTCAGTTAAAATTCCAACGGGTCCATTGAAAGGCCCATTTAGACCTGCTCTTCCGAAACCTCTACAAAAAAGACCGCAAAAATGTTTTATTCAAATATTAGGAGTTCAAATAATTGATTAAGAGCTTTTCAACACAATTATATTGCAAAACCTCAATTTCTGTACTTTTTACTCAGTTAAAATTCCAACGGGTCCATTGAAAGGCCCATTTATACCTGCTCGTCTGAAACCTCTACAAAAAGGACCGCAAAAATGTTTTATTCAAATATTAGGACTTCAAATAATTGATTAGGAGCTTTTCAAATCAATTATATCGCAAAACCTCAATTTTTGTACTTTTTACTCAGTTAAAATTCCAACGGGTCCATTAAAAGGCCCATTTATACCTACTCGTCCGAAACCACTACAAAAAGGACCGCAAAAAGGATTTATTCAAATATTAGGAGTTCAAATAATTGATTAGGAGCTTTTCAACACAATTATATTGCAAAACCTCAATTTCTATACTTTTTACTTAGTTAAAATTCCAACGGGTCCATTGAAAGGCCCATTTAGACCTGCTCGTCCGAAACCTCTACAAAAAGGACCGCAAAAATGTTTTATTCTAATATTAGGAGTTTAAATAATTGATTAGGAGCTTTTGAACACAATTATATTGCAAAACCTCAATTTCTGTACTTTTTACTCAGTTAAAATTCCAACGGGTCCATTGAAAGGCTCATTTCGACCCGCTCGTCCGAAACCTCTACAAAAAGGACCGCAAAACAAGTTTTAATCAAATATTAGGAGTTCAAATAATTGATTAGGAGCTTTTCAACACAATTATATTGCAAAACCGCAATTTCTGTTCTTTTTACTCAGTTAAAATTCTAACGGGTCCATTGAAAGGCCCATTTAGACCTTCTCCTCCGAAACCTCTACAAAAAGGACCGCAAAACAAGTTTTAAACAAATATTAGGAGTTCAAAAAATTGATTAGGAGCATTTCAACACAATTATATTTCAAAATCGCAATTTCTGTACTTTTTACTAAGTTCAAATTCCAACGGGTCCATTGAAAGGCCAATTTCTACCCGCTCATCGGAAACCTCTACTAAAAGGACTGCAAAACAAGTTTTAATCAAATTTTATGAGTTCATGTAATTGATTAGGAGATTTTCAACTAAATTATATTGCAAAACCTCAATTTCTGTACTTTTTACTCAGTTAAAATTCCAACGGGTCCATTGAAAGGCCCATTTAGACCTGCTCTTCCGAAACCTCTACAAAAAAGACCGCAAAAATGTTTTATTCAAATATTAGGAGTTCAAATAATTGATTAGGAGCTTTTCAACACAATTATATTGCAAAACCTCAATTTCTGTACTTTTTACTCAGTTAAAATTCCAACGGGTCCATTAAAAGGCCCATTTATACCTGCTCGTCCGAAACCTCTACAAAAAGGACCGCAAAAATGTTTTATTCAAATATTAGGAGTTCAAATAATTGATTAGGAGCTTTTCAAATCAATTATATCGCAAAACTTCAATTTATGTACTTTTTACTTAGTTAAAATTCCAACGGGTCCATTGAAAGGCCCATTTATACCTACTCGTCCGAAACCACTACAAAAATGACAACAAAAATGTTTTAATCAAATATTAGGAGTTCATATAATTTATTAGGAGCTTTTCAACAGAATTATATTGCAAAACCACAATTTCTGTACTTTTTACTCAGTTAAAATCCCAACGGGTCCATTGAAAGGCCCATTTCGACCCGCTCGTCCGAAACCTCTACAAAAAGGACTGCAAAAAACAAGTTTTAATCAAATTTTAGGAGTTCATGTAAATGATTTGGAGCTTTTCAAAACAATTATATTGCAAAACCTCAATTTCTGTACTTTTTACTTAGTTAAAATTCCAACGGGTCCATTGAAAGGCCCATTTAAACCTACTCGTCCGAAACCTCTACAAAAAGGACCGCAAAAATGTTTTATTCAAATATTAGGAGTTCAAATAATTGATTAGGAGCTTTTCAACACAAGTATATTGCAAAACCTCAATTTCTGTACTTTTTACTAAGTTAAAATTCCAACGGGTCTATTGAATGGCCCATTTAGACCTGCCCGTCCGAAACCTCTACAAAAAGGACCCCAAAAATGTTTTATTCAAATATTAGGAGTTCAAATAATTGATTAGGAGCTTTTCAAATCAATTATATTGCAAAACCTCAATTTATGTACGTTTTACTCAGTTAAAATTCCAACGGGTCCATTGAAAGACCCATTTAGACCTGCTCGTCCGAAACCTCTACAAAAAGGACCGCAAAAATGTTTTTATTCAAATATTAGGAGTTCAAATAATTGATTAGGAGCTTTTCAAATCAATTATATTGCAAAACCTCAATTTCTGTATTTTTTACTCAGTTAAAATTCCAACGGGTCCATTGAAAGGCCCATTTAGACCTCCTCGTCAGAAACCTCTACAAAAAGGACCGCAAAAATGTTTTATTCAAATATTAGGAGATCAAATAATTGATTTGGAGCACTTCAACAAAATTATATTGCAAAACCTCAATTTCTGTACTTTTTACTCAGTTAAAATTCCATCGGGTCCATTGAAAGGCCCATTTAGACCTGCTCGTCCGAAACCTCGACAAAAAGGACCACAAAACAAGTTTTAATCAAATATTAGGAGTTCAAATAATTGATTAGGAGCTTTTCAACACAATTATATTGCAAAACCGTAATTTATGTACTTTTTACTAAGTTAAAATTCGAACGGGTCCATTGAAAGGCCCATTTCGACCCGCTCGTCAGAAACCTCTACAAAAAGGACTGCAAAACAAGGTTTAATCAAATTTTAGGAGTTCATGTAATTGATTAGGAGCTTTTCAACACAATTATATTGCAAAACCTCAATTTCTGTACTTTTTACTCAGTTAAAATTCCAACGGGTCCATTAAAAGTCCCATTTAGACCTGCTCGTGCGAAACCTCTACAAAAAGGACCGCAAAAATGTTTTATTCAAATATTAGGGGTTCAAATAATTGATTAGGAGCTTTTCAAATCAATTATATTGCAAAACCTCAATTTCTGTACTTTTTACTCAGTTAAAATTCCAACGGGTCCATTGAAAGGCCCGTTTAGACCTGCTCGTCCGAAACCTCTACAAAAAGGACAACAAAAATGTTTTAATAAAATATTAGGAGTTCAAATAATTGATTAGGAGCTTTTCAACACAATTATATTGCAAAATCGCAATTTCTGTACTTTTTACTCAGTTAAAAATCCAACGGGTCCATTGAAAGGCCCATTTCGACCCGCTCGTCCGAAACCTCTACAAAAAGGATTGCAAAACAAGTTTTAATCAAATTATAGGAGTTCATGTAAATGATTAGGAGCTTTTCAAAACAATTATATTGCAAAACCTCAATTTTATTACTTTTTACTTAGTTAAAATTCCAACGGTTCTATTGAAAGGCCCATTTAGACCTGCTCGTCCGAAACCTCTACAAAAAGGACCGCAAAAATGTTTTATTCAAACATTAGGAGTTCAAATAATTGATTAGGAGCTTTTCAACACAATTATATTGCAAAACCTCAATTTCTGTACTTTTTACTAAGTTAAAATTCCAACGGGTTTCTTCAAAAAAAAAATTCCAACGGGTCTATTGAAAGGCCCATTTAGACCTGCTCGTCCGAAACCTCTACAAAAAGGACTGCAAAAATGTTTTATTCAAATATTAGGAGTTCAAATAATTGATTAGGAGCTGTTCAAATCAATTATATTGCAAAACCTCAATATATGCACTTTTTACTTAGTTAAAATTCCAACGGGTCCATTGAAAGGCCCATTTAGACCTGCTCTTCCGAAACCTCTACAAAAAAGACCGCAAAAATGTTTTATTCAAATATTAGGAGTTCAAAAAATTGATTAGGAGCTTTTCAACACAATTATATTGCAAAACCTCAATTTCTGTACTTTTTACTCAGTTAAAATTCCAACGGGTCCATTAAAAGGCCCATTTATACCTGCTCGTCTGAAACCTCTACAAAAAGGACCGCAAAAATGTTTTATTCAAATAATTGATTAGGAGCTTTTCAAATCAATTATATCGCAAAACCTCAATTTCTGTACTTTTTACTCAGTTAAAATTCCAACGGGTCCATTGAAAGGCCCATTTATACCTACTCGTCCGAAACCACTACAAAAAGGACCGCAAAAATGATTTATTCAAATATTAGGAGTTCAAATAATTGATTAGGAGCTTTTCAACACAATTATATTGCAAAACCTCAATTTCTATACTTTTTACTTAGTTAAAATTTCAACGGGTCCATTGAAAGGCCCATTTAGACCTGCTCGTCCGAAACCTCTACAAAAAGGACACAAAAATGTTTTAATCAAATATTAGGAGTTTAAATAATTTATTAGGAGCTTTTCAACAGAATTATATTGCAAAACGGCAATTTCTGTACTTTTTACTCAGTTAAAATCCCAACGGGTCCATTGAAAGGCCCATTTCGACCCGCTCGTCCGAAACCTCTACAAAAAGGACTGCAAAAAACAAGTTTTAATCAAATTTTAGGAGTTCATGTAAATGATTTGGAGCTTTTCAAAACAATTATATTGCAAAACCTCAATTTCTGTACTTTTTACTTAGTTAAAATTCCAACGGGTCCATTGAAAGGCCCATTTAAACCTGCTCGTCCGAAACCTCTACAAAAAGGACCGCAAAAATGTTTTATTCAAATATTAGGAGTTCAAATAATTTATTAGGAGATTTTCAAATCAATTATATGGCAAAACCTCAATTTCTGTACGATTTACTCAGTTAAAATTCCAACGGGTCCATTGAAAGATCCATTTAGACCTGCTCGTCAGAAACCTCTACAAAAAGGACCGCAAAAATGTTTTATTAAAATATTAGGAGATCAAATAATTGATTAGGAGCTCTTCAACAAAATTATATTGCAAAACCTCAATTTCTGTACTTTTTACTCAGTTAAAATTCCATCGGGTCCATTGAAAGGCCCATTTAGACTTCCTCGTCAGAAACCTCTACAAAAAGGGCCGCAAAAATATTTTATTCAAATATTAGGAGATAAAATAATTGATTAGGAGCTTTTCAAATCAATTGAAAGGACATTGAAAGGCCCATTTAGACCTGCTCGTCCGAAACCTCTACAAAAAGGACCGCAAAAATGTTTTATTCAAATATTAGGAGTTCAAATAATTGATTAGGAGCTTTTCAAATCAATTATATCGCAAAACCTCAATTTATGTACTTTTTACTCAGTTAAAATTCTAATGGGTCCATTGAAAGGCCCATTTAGACCTGCTCGTCCGAAACCACTACAAAAAGGACCGCAAAAAGTATTTATTCAAATATTAGGAGTTCAAATAATTGATTAGGAGCTTTTCAACACAATTATATTGCAAAACCTCAATTTCTGTACTTTTTACTTAGTTAAAATTCCTACGGGTCCATTGAAAGGCCCATTTAGACCTGCTCGTCTGAAACCTCTACAAAAAGGACCGCGAAAATGTTTTATTCAAGTATTAGGAGTTCAAATAATTGATTAGGAGCTTTTCAACACAATTAAATTGCAAAACCGCAATTTCTGTACTTTTTACTCAGTTAAAATTCCAACAGGTCCATTGAAAGGCCCATTTAGACCTGCTCGTCCGAAACCTCGACAAAAAGGACCACAAAACAAGTTTTAATCAAATATTAGGAGTTCAAATAATTGATTAGGAGCTTTTCAACACAATTATATTGCAAAACCGCAATTTCTGTACTTTTTACTCAGTTAAAATTCCAACGGGTCCATTGAAAGGCCCATTTAGATCTGCTCGTCTGAAACCTCTACAAAAAGGACGGCAAAACAAGTTTTAATCAAATATTAGGAGTTCAAATAATTGATTAGGAGCTTTTCAACACAATTAAATTGCAAAACCGCAATTTTTGTACTTTTTACTCAGTTAAAATTCCAACGGGTCCATTGAAAGGCCCATTTAGACCTCCTCGTCAGAAACCTCTACAAAAAGGACCGCAAAAATATTTTATTCAAATATTAGGAGATCAAATAATTGATTAGGAGCTCTTCAACACAATTCTATTGCAAAACCTCAATTTCTGTACTTTTTACTCAGTTAAAATTCCATCGGGTCCATTGGAAGACCCATTTAGACCTGCTCGTCTGAAACCTCTACAAAAAGGACCGCAAAAATGTTTTATTCAAATATTAGGAGTTCAAATAATTGATTAGGAGCTTTTCAAATCAATTAAATTGCAAAACCTCAATTTCTATATTTTTTACTCAGTTAGAATTCCAACGGGTCCATTGAAAGGCCCATTTAGACCTCCTCGTCAGAAACCTCTACAAAAAGGACCACAAAAATGTTTTATTCAAATATTAGGAGATCAAATAATTGATTAGGAGCTTTTCAACACAATTATATTGCAAAACCGCAATTTCTGTATTTTTTACTCAGTTAAAATTCCAACGGGTCCATTGAAAGGCCCATTTAGACCTGCTCGTCTGAAATCTCTACAAAAAGGACCGCAAAACAAGTTTTAATCAAATATTAGGAGTTCAAATTGTTGCGACTAAAAAAAAAATACCTCGGTGTCACTTAGAAGAACCGGGTTTTAATGGTTTTTGAAAAATTTGTCGAATTTGTGTAAAAAGGAGGAGACGCCACCGGCCATTTAAAAATGGTAGACCGGACACCGAAGTAAAACCAGAGATTCTTTTTTTCTAAAAAAGGGGTCGGGAGTCAGTTACACGCGAGGAAGGATGAGCACCCCCGTCGTGCCCAGAAATCGGTACCAAAAACATTACCGCTTAATTAATATTAAATTTTGCGAATTAAAGTGACAATTCGTATCGAGATGTGGTTATACGATTGAGTGAATTTTAAAGGCCTTAATATTCGAGAAAGAACGTCCGAACCACCACCACTACGACTGGTACTGGCCTCGTTCGTTCCCGAATAAAAAGACGCTCGCATTGCATTTTATAAGTTCGTATGCAACTTAGAAACGTAAACGGGACATAAAAAAAATTCAACATAAAGTAAGTGGCATGGTACGTGATGGCATAGCAAACATCAATCAACGAATCATGGAAATATAAAATGAAGGCAAGAATTAACATCTAAATATAAATTGTACCAAATTAAATAAACAGGAAACTAATATTTGCAAGGTATAAATGGAAGCATATTGAACGGTGACACCATGAATTAAATATATATACATAACCACACAAAAGGAAATAAATTAAAGGGAATATAAAAATAATGACCATATATATTATAGATAAGATATATATACTATATATATACATACACGTACACAGTAACGTTAAAGAGGAAACATTAATATATATTATAATTATTATACATAAGGAATATATATATATATATATATATATATATATATATATATATATATATATATATATATATATATATATATATATATATATATATATATATATATACACGGTAAACCCAAAAAATAGGAAACATTAACTACATAATGGTTATAATAAAAGGAATAAAAAGGAAAATGCTAAATAAGTTAAATACACAGTAAAGTAAAAAAAAGGAAACAAAGATATGTATTATAAAAAAAGGAAATAACAGATTTGGTTAACAAATAAAACACCGAATTAATTGGGAGTTAAAACACGTGATTTTTGGAAGAAGAAAAAAAAGCTGGAAAATCAGTTTAAAGATGTGAAAAGGTTTTGAGACGAATTAACCCAAAATATGGGATGTGATTTAAAAAAAAACGGAAACCCCATAGTGGGAATATGGAAACACGGGAGGATCTAAAAGGGGTTAAACCATTTTCAAAAAACAAGGTAGTATAAATACCCTCTTTTAAAACCTTTTTTCCTCTTTTGGCATATTTCAGAAAACCCTAAAAAAAACTCCTCCCTCTTCTTCATGTTTGCCTGGTTAGGGTTTTTGAAAACAAAACATCCCGGCGCCGTCGGCCACTAACCGGCGCCGGTGACTTCAAGAAAAACCAGAAAAACAGACCTTTCTCCCACTTTCTCTTCTTTTTTAAAAAAAACAAAGACCGAGCCCATAACCCTCCTTCATTGAAATCTTGAGGAAAGAAGAGTCATAAGGTGACTCCGACGGCTCACCCGTCGGCTTCCGAGACGGAAGCCCGAGGATTGTTGCCGGAAGCACAAGAATCAAAGGGGTAGCGTGACGGCTCTGGTGGCTCACCCGATGGTTTCCGAAACGGAAACCAAGGGCTTATTGCCGGCGGCGCTGAAAGAAAACAGAAGGGGGAGGAAAGGAGAACTCTCGAAAAGGTAAAAAAGAAACAAAAAACCCCTCCTTTTTGCTCATGCATGCATCAGATTGTATATTGAAAAATGCTTGTGTACCTCTGAAAATATGAGTTTCTATTGCTTTGAAAAATTCTCTTCTTTTCTGCCTCCAAGAAAAAAAATCACCAGTTGTTCTTCGGGCTTCTTTATACCCGGGTTACATAGAGGAAAAAGTCAGACAATATGAATCCTCTCTCTCTCTCTTTTTCATTGTCTGTTTGAAATTTTTCTTTTTCATGTACTCGTTTACACTTTTGGGTCTCTGATTCTTTCTTTTCTTTTCTGTTGCATGACGAAACCGCCCCAAAATGGTGTTAGCATAGGGGCGGCCGAGGGTGCGCGGCGGGGCAGAATGGCAGAGGCATGCAGACGAGGGGTCACGGGTATGGCTACGCGCGCGTGGTGGGAGCCGGATCGTCTCAGGCGCGCGCGTGGAACACGAACGGGCGTCGGGTATATTACACGCGCAGATCTGGTCCGTTAGATCAGATCTTGATCTAATGGTGGGGGAAGCGTGCGGCGCGGATCAATACCCTATTAGGGTTTCCTTCAGACACGATCTGGGCCGTTGATCTCGCCCAGATCGAACGGCAGCGAGCGTGCGGCGTGCTTGGATAAAGGGCCTCCTAGGGTTTGTGTTTCTGGGCCTCATCTGGACCGTCAGATCTAAGGCAGATCTGACGGCTGTGGTGTAGCGGCGCGCGGGATAAGGAGAGCTCCTCTCTAGGGTTTCCTCCGGTGCGATCTGAACCGTTGGATGGCGGCCAGATCCAACGGCTATGATGAGGCGGCGGCTGCACATAAGGGATAAGGGGTGTTAGGTTTAGCAGATTAGGGTTTTTTTATTTGGGCCCGAATTGGGCCGTAATATATGTATAATATTTTTTTGGGCCCCCCTTTTTTTATCATGTATAATGGACTTCAAATTAAAAACTGTGGGCTTTTATTTAATTAATATATATATTGGGCTTTTATTTATTAGACTCAATTTTATTTCCAGATTTAATAATACTAATATGACACTAATAATAATACGGTGATAACAAATATAATGGTAGAAATAGTAGATGATAATAATAATAGATAGTATATGTATTGTTTTTTTTAATTTTTATATTTTTATCAATATATACATAGAGCCCACTATCAAATAAAATAGAAAAACGGGTTTTGACACCCCGGACAAAATGGGTGATTACAGCTGCCCCTCTTTGCTTATACTTGTGTAACAAGAATAAAGTAAAGACCATAATCACTAATTTTGTCCCACTTCCCTGTTGGTAGGCTTATTGCCGACCATCACGCGTTAGACTAAGCAACTTCCTCTCTGAAGCCTTCAAGAATTCTCTTTCTATGGGACTCCTTTTTGGCCTATTCCTCGAGTGATAGTTCTTTCTATATAGAACTTCCGTCCTCGTGTTTCAAGGGTCTCCAAGTCCTCTCTCTATAGGACCCCCCGCTTTTGAGACTTTAGGATTCCGAGTTCTTTCTTCACAGAACTCCTCTTCCCTTGCATTCTCTTCGAGTAGTCGTTCATTCTCTATTGAACTCTTCTCTGAAATCAAGGATCTACGAGTCCCCTCTCCATAGGACCCTTCACTTTTGAGATCTTGAAGTCGCAGGTTCCTCCTATATAGAGCTTTGTTTGGACCCTTTCTCTGTAGGATCCTTCATCTTGAAATCTTTCGGCAAGCTTGAAAGCTTTGATCTGAAATCCTTGAGTGGCGAACGTGAAAGCTTCACCTGACATTCTGGAGCGGCGGCTTGAAAGGCTTCGCCTAAAATCTTTTTAGTTCTCGCTTTATCGTTTCCTCCTCATCCCGAGAGGTATTCAATTTGTCTTTCAAGAATCTGTGAAAAGAGATAAAAATGTTATGATGATATGAGTCAGCATGCTCCTATCCTAGGGATGCCTAACTACTCATGATGCATGACTGGAGTTTCCAAGTTATTTAATCATATTAATTTTATGGACATCGTGTCCTTTGGTGCTGCTTCTTGCTTTGATTGCCTCTCTTCTCGGTTCTCCCGGACCATTGTTCCTCTTCTTCTCATCTTGACTCTCTTCTGGAATTGTCTGCCTCAAAGTGCTCAGACGGGTTTTCACTTTGAACCCTTCTTTCTCTCTCTCTTTTCTTTCTTCTATTTTTTCTTTTTCTCTACTTTTACTTTTATTGATTTTTGATTGCCTGAGTAGATAGGCAAATTTTCGTTCTCCAAGTGCCTGAACGGATAGGCGGGTTCTATTCTCCAAATGCTCGAATAGATGAGCAGATTTGCATTCTCCAAGTACCCGAATAGGTGGGTAGGGTTCCATTCTTCATGTACTTGAACGGATATACGTGTTCTATTCTCCATGTGCCTGAATAGATAAGCAAATGTCATATATCTTTGTCTCGAGCTTCGAGTATCTGTCTCCTTTGCTCTAAAATCTTGGCTTTTAGTTTCTGTCTCATTTGTCACGAGTTTTGAAGTGTCCTTCTCATTTTTGCTTTACTCGCAAAGTGCCTTTCGGGTTTCCATTGGGTCTCCTCTTGTCTTTGCCTCTCCCCTTTCTTCTATCTTCATTAGGGACTAGGTTTGACTTTTCGTGGTGCCCCTATCCCTTCGGAGATGTTTTACTGACCTTTGCTGGGGCTCTCTTGATTACTTGTTCTGCCTTGGATGTAATTGATTTTGATGCTTGCCCTTGGACAATCTACTCTTTAAAATGGTTAAATCACAGTAATGCTAGGAAATCTTTTGCATGTTATAATCCCTACCTTAGTATACTCATGGAATACTTGGGTGAAAGACAAGAAAAAGACATAATTTTATTGATGATTCCTGGATTATTTAAAAGTCATGGCAAACGAGAAAAAAAAAGCGAAAAACAAAAAGGAACGAAAACAAGACTTCAAGTATTAGTTGCGTGAATGGCCGAGAACCCGTTGACCAAGCTGGATCTTGAAATTCCCCGCACTACCGAAAGTTCTGGCTCAAGGGTATCGGTGTCCGTGATTTGCCTTGAACATGATCTTCCCCCACCTCCTTCTCCTTTTGTTTGTTGTTGTTTTTTTTTTTGTTTTTTTTGTTTTGTCTCTTTGTTTTTTTTTTCTCTTTGTTTTTTTCTCTGGAGGCGCCCTTTTAAGGGTTTTCGCCTTGGGTACTTTCTTCTTTGAGTAGTGCCTCTTCTTATACGTAGTATTTCTTCACCGCGTCCGAATTCACCGGGTATTTTAGCTCGTTTCCATCCATTTCTGTTAAAATTAATGCCCCTCCAGAGAAAGCCTTCTTGACAACAAATAGGCCCTCCCAATTAGGCATCCATTTTCCTCGAGAGTCCTTCTGATTGAGTAGGATTCTTCGAAGTACTAGGTCCCCTTCCCGAAATTCTCTCGGGCGAACTTTTTTATCATGGGCTCGTATCATTCTCCTCTGGTACATCTGACCGTGGCAGATGGCCTTCATCCTTTTTTCTTCAATGAGGTTCAAATGGTCGAACCGTGTTTGCACCCACTCGGCATCCTCTAATTTTACTTCATTCAAGATTCGAAGCGACGGGATTTCTACCTCGATGGGCAAAACCGCTTCAAAGCCGTATACCAAGGAGTAAGGCGTAGCCCCCGTGGACGTTCGTATTGATGTCCGGTAAGCGAAAAGAGCGAACGGTAACTTCTCATGCCAATCCTTGAAGGTATCAGTTGTTTTTGAAATGATCTTCTTGATGTTCTTATTTGCCGCTTCCACTGCTCCATTCATCTTGGGACGGTAAGTGGTGGAATTGTGGTGGGTGATCTTGAATTGTTTACATACCTCATCCATCATTTTGTTGTTTAGGTTAGTGGCGTTGTCAGTGATGATTCTTTCCGGCAAACCGTATCGACAGATGATTTCCTTCTTCAAGAATTTGCACACAGTTGCCTTTGTGATGTTGGCGTAGGAGGCCGCCTCTACCCACTTAGTGAAGTAGTCGATGGCCACGAGAATAAAACGATGCCCGTTAGAGGCTTTTGGGTGAATTTGTCCGATGACGTCCATGCCCCAGACAGCAAAAGGCCATGGCGAATTCATGGTGTGCAGCGGTAATGGTGGAGAATGGACCTTGTCGGCGTACACCTGACATTTGTGGCATTTCTTCGCATAGTCGATACAATCCCCTTCCATGGTCGACCAAAAATACCTGTATCTCATAATCTTGCGAGCCATAGAGAAACCGTTGGCATGGGTTCCACACAATCCGTCATGTACTTCGGCTAGAATATTCCTGGCCTCCTGAGCATTGACACATCTTAG
This sequence comes from Hibiscus tridactylites, assembly GCA_958450335.1. Lineage (NCBI taxonomy): Eukaryota > Viridiplantae > Streptophyta > Magnoliopsida > Malvales > Malvaceae > Hibiscus > Hibiscus tridactylites. The sequence continues at coordinate 37,886,083 of OY288289.1, read as the reverse complement.
CAATACCTGATCTTTGCTCTTTTTGTAGAGAACCTCCCCGTCTAACACGTATCCCGCTGCCATTCTCCTGATGGTTCTTTTGTCATTTTCATTGGCTCCTTTGGGATAAACTTGTAGCTTGATGAATTGGAGGATATCGAAAAACCAAGGATTTCCGTCCGCCTCCTCTTCTAAGGCGCAACAATGGGCTGGTGAGTCGAAAGTCTGCATTTCGATTGGTCTCATTTCTGCTTCGGTGCTTGCCTTGAACATGGCGGCCAAAGTGGCTAACGCGTCCGCCATCTGGTTGTCTTCTCTAGGGCGGTATGCGAAGCTGATTTTCTCGAAATTCTGGATTAATCTTTGGATCAGGTCGTAATACTTGACCAACTTCGAATCTCTGGTTTCCCATTCTTTCCTAAGCTGAAAAATTACTAAAGATGAATCCCCAAAAACTTGAAGGACCCTGACCCTCCTTTCGATGGCTGCACGAAGCCCCATGACACATGCTTCGTACTCGGCTACATTGTTGGTACAAAAGAACTCTAATCGACTTGTGAAAGGATAGTAGACATTCTCGGGTGAGATCAGCACTGCCCCTACCCCATGCCCTAAAGCATTTGAGGCGCCATCGAAGTAAAGCTGCCATGATCCCTCTTCTGTGACATCCTCTTCTATTGTGGAGGTTTGCATTATATCTTCATCGGGGAATGTAAACTCCAAAGGTTCGTAGTTCTCGGAGGCTCGGCTGGCTATGAAATCAGCTACTGCACTTCCCTTTATCGCCTTCTGACTCACATACACAATATCATATTCAGATAAGAGCATTTGCCATCGTGCCATCTTCCCGGTTAAAGCTGGCGCCTCCATCATAAATTTCAAAGGGTCCAATTTCGATATTAACCACGTGGTGTGGTATAACATATACTGTCGTAGCCTTTTTGTAGCCCATACCAAAGCGCAACACAATCTCTTGATGGGTGGATATCGGGCCTCACAATCAGTGAATTTCTTGCTCAGATAATAAATGGCCCTCTCCTTTCTTCCGGATTCATCATGTTGTCCCAATACACAACCCATTGAGTTATCAAATACCGTTAGGTATAGAATCAAAGGCCTTCCTGGCGTTGGGGCTACTAGGATTGGTGCCTTAGTCAAGTACTCCTTGATCTTGTCTAGAGCTTCTTGGCACTGTTCGTCCCATACTCCAGGATTGTTTTTTCGGAGTAATCTAAAAAACAGGGTCACACTTGTCGGTTAATTGAGAAATAAACCGAGATATATAATTTAATCTCCCCAAGAACCCCCGGACTTCCTTTTGTGTTTGAGGTGGAGGAAGGTCTTGAATCGCCTTGACTTTGTCCGGGTCAATCTCGATCCCCTTTCGGCTAACCACAAAACCTAGTAGTTTCCCAGACGTGACGGCGAAAGTGCACTTGGCCGGGTTGAGCTTTAATTGATACTTCCTTAACCTTTGAAAGAGCTTTCTTAGGTTTTCGATGTGCTCCTCCTCGGTTTGTGACTTGGCTATCATGTCGTCTACATACACCTCGATTTCTTTGTGCATCATGTCATGGAAGAGGGTTACCATAGCTCTTTGATACGTGGCCCCGGCGTTTTTTAATCCGAAAGGCATCACCTTGTAACAAAAGGTTCCCCACATAGTGACAAAAGTGGTCCTTTCCATATCTTCGTGGTGCATCTTTATTTGATTGTATCCTGAGAAACCGTCCATGAATGAGAACCATGAGTGCCCCGCGGTATTGTCTACTAGAGTGTCAATGTGGGGTAACGGGAAGTTGTCTTTAGGGCTTGCTCTATTGAGATCTCTATAATCGACGCACATACGAACCTTCCCATCTTTCTTCGGAACCGGGACTATATTAGCTACCCATTCGGGGTACTTGGCGACTTGGAGAAAGCCTGCCTCGTATTGCTTCTTCACCTCTTCTCTGATCTTTAATATCATATCCGTTCTCATTCGTCGCAATTTTTGCTGAACCGGCCTACACTCAGGTTTTATTGGTAACTTGTGCACCACAATATCCGTGTTTAACCCTGGCATGTCTTGGTAAGTCCAAGCGAAAACATCCTTGAATTCTACGAGTAGCTTGATCAGCTCATGTTTATTCTGGAATGAGAACACGGTGCCAATCTTCACTTCTCTTCTTTCTTCGTCGGTCCCTAGGTTGATAAGCTCTAGGTCCTCCTAATGGGGTAGAATTTGCTTTTCTTCACTTTTTATTAATCTAAGCAATTCATCTGGGACCTCACAGTCTTCATCCTCCTCCCCCTCATCGAACTCGACGGCGTACAAGGGCTGATCAAAATCTACCTTGGCCACGGGTTCAAGGTTATTCACGTGACTGATCATAGCAGTCCTGAAACAAAATTTAAGAAAAACATATATAGGGAATTGAAAGAATAACGTGATTTCAAGATAAATAATGAAAGAATGAATGAGATGTTTGCCATTTGTGAAAACATTGGGAAGCGTCCCTTTCATTGAGTAAGCTAAGATAGGAGCCCTTTACAAAAGATCCCTATCGCTCGCGGGCAAAAGCGGATAGGGTTGATTCCAAGCATTACTTTGATGCTGACCTAGAAACTAAAGGTAGGTCCAAGCTAGTCCAATTATTGAGTGTCTCTCCTGGGCGGCACGGGCGAATTCCGGCTAGCAGTTGACCACTGTGCTTGTCACTGGTTATGACGTTAACGTCCATTTCTTCAAAAGCCTCATTGAGTCTTTCTTCCTTGAGGAGCTGGGCGACTTCTTGATCATTCTCATTTATCTTCTGCTCCACGTTGACTATCCCTCCGGATAAAAAGATCTTTTTCAAATCAACATAAGTCATGGGCTCCCACGAGATGTCCGTGCCCCTGAGCCTAGCCTTTCTGCGCTCCTCTCTCTTCTTCCATTCTTGTTTCCTTTGTTGAAAATTGAGCTTGAAGCCCAGCCCGAACTTATCTTGCTTGTTAATCACACTTCTTGCACGCAGGCATCCTTGGAGATTTCTTCCGAGACCTTTTCCCTTCCTGGCCCCTCGTCCCAACGTCTCTTGAACTGTCATTTTAGTGCAGTTGGACAATCGATAGCGCGGAATTTGACTTCCTTCCGCCACAAAGGTGGCATTGATAAATTCCAAGGCTCTGAATGAACACTCCAAAGCCTCCTCGTCTGTCTGCACATAAGGTGCGTCAGTGGTTACGGATGCAATGATGTCTTGCTCAGCTCCCACGCTTACCAACTTTCCGTCGATGACGAACTTGACTTTCTGATGTAATGATGAGGGTACAGCGCCTGCCGAATGAATCCAGGGCCTACCCAATAGACAGTTGTAAGTTGGCCGGATGTCCATTACTACAAAGTCAACAACATATTCGGTCGGCCCAATCACCAGTGGTACTTCAATCTTCCCAATCACTTCTCGCTGAGTTCCGTCAAAAGCCCTAACGGAACTATGACAAGGCTTCATGTGTGAACTGTCTATTGGCAACCTTTGCAGGGTGGCCATAGGCAATACATTTAGAGCCGATCCGTTATCGATGAGTACGCCGGGTAAGATATGCCCCTTGCAGTGGGTAGTGATGTTCAAAGCTTTAGTTGATCCCATACCTCCATCAGGGATCTCGTCATCACTGAAAGTAATATAATTGTCGGCAGCGATGTGCCCCACTATTCGGTCCAGCTTTCCCACTAATATGTTATCTGGGACAAATGTTTGATTTAACACTTTCAGTAGCGCATCCCGGTGCTTATCTGAGCTTAATAGTAACTCGAGTATCGAAATTCTGGCTTGTTGTTTCCGGAGCTGTTCCACAATACTATATTCGCTATGCTTTAGGAACTTCAAGAATTCTTGAGCCTGTGTCTCCGTGACGGGCTGGTGGATCTTGGGTGGTGGATCCTCTCCGAAGATCTTATCGGGTTCGCCTCCTTCTTTCTCGTCCTTTTGCTTCGGCTCTTCGGCAGCCTTAGCCATCTCTGGGGAATAGCATCTACCACTCCTTGTGAAATGTCCTACTTCATAGACCAGTCCAGAGCCACACTCTGTTGACTCTTCTTGCATTGATTCCTTCCCTTTTGATGTCTCTTCGCCCCCTTGTGACTTGGGAGCTTCTGGTATAGAGATTTGGGCGGCGTAATTCCATAGGACACTCCGAGTGTCCTTAAAAGGGAACGACGCTGGTGCCATTATTACAATCTTGGGAGTCTCCTTGACACCTGTCTCCTGGAGTGATTCTTCCTTTGGTTTAACCGAAATCCTAAACGGCCTCTCGACTCCATATGAAATTTTGGGGCCGTCTGAGGTACAGATGTCCCATTCTTTCTTTCCTTCAATTTTCTCAAAGAAAATGATTTCCTTATTGTCCATCATTTTCTGGATTTGTTGTTTGAAATCCTCACAGTCTTGGATGTCATGATACTCGCAATAGGGGCCACAACCTTTCTGTACGATCACCATGCCTCGATCAATTTGTCGGGCTATGCATAGTTTTTGAAAAACCCATCTCAACGGGGATCTGATTTCGGACACGCTTTGTTTTTCCCTCCTAGCGCAAGCTTCTTCAACAGCGTTAACACCTCGCCCTCCATGGTTGGGCAGGGGGTTGTTAGTTGCGCTTGGTTCGTCTAATTGTAATACTCCCGTCTTGATCAGGTTTTGCACAAATTTCTTGAACGCAATACAATTCTCAATTGTGTGCCCGGGGACACCAGCGTGATATTCACAATTCGCCTTCCCATCGTACCATGCGGGAAACGGAGGTTCAAATGGAGGGGCATAATGAGGCCTAACCAAGTCGGCCTTGTGCAATTGCGAGTATAATTCGGCATACGAGACTGGCAGGGGAGTAAATGACATTTTCTCGTTTTCCTTCCTAGGAGGCCTCGAATCCTTATTGTTTGTGCCTGACCCTCCTCCACTTGCGTTTCTCGGCTGGGAGATAGTGAAGTTTTTCGAGGTATTGTAGGCCCCTACAGTATTTACTTCGCTATCTTTTTTCTTGTAGTTCCTCCGAGAATTCTCCCCGCTATCAATCCTGCCGCTCTTTATAGCTACTTCGATTGACTCGCCAGTCCTTACCATATCGGCAAAGTTTTGAGTGGTGTTGTTTATTAGGCGGTCAAACAAAGTTCCTCTCAAGGTGTTCCCGAACATAGGAGTAATCTCGTACTCGGGGATCGGGGGCTGAATCTGGGCGGCCACATCACGCCATCTTTGTGCATATTGGCGTAAAGTTTCGTTCGACCTTTGCTCCATTCCTTCTAACATGATGCGATTAGGGGTCATATCCGTCACGTGCTTGTATTGCTCTACGAAGGCCTTCGAGAGATCCTTCCATGATTTTATGTTGGCTCGACTGAGCTGAGTGTACCAACGGGTTGCTGAACCTGTCAGGCTGTCTTGGAAGCAGTGGATGAGCAATTTTTCATCCTTAATGAAGGCCGCCATTTTTCGGCAGTACATGGTGATGTGTGCAGAAGGACAAGTCGTCCCGTCGTACTTAGCGAAGTCGGGAACCTTGAATTTTGGCGGTATTACCAGATCCGCCACGAGGCTTAGGTCGCTAGCGTCACCCCCTTGTTCATCCATTCCTTGTAATGCTTTGAACCTTTCTTCAAAGAACCGAAACCTCTCCTCGTACTTTCTTTCCATCTCGGCTCTAATTCGTTCCTCCACCTCATTCATCATGTTCAAATATGGGACCTCATGTTCGGGGCCCTCACCTACGTCCAATGGTTGGTGAGCCGTGGAACCCATGTGGCGATTTTGAGGGCCAACCGGGTTGGAGGTCCCTCCGAGATTAATGTGGACTCTCTTTCTCGTAGTAGGCAGTTCCGGCGGAATGTGTGACGTGGTTTCCTCATCTCCTTCCCCTGAGCCCCCTTCCTTACCAAACTTCTTTGTGAGTAGTTCGGTCAATTGGGCGATGATGCTAGTTTGTGACTGGGAAATTTGATCCTTGATGCTGTTTTCAATTCCGTCTAACCGAGATTCGAGGTCCCTCTGTCCTTGTTCGACCCTTGCCATTCTCTCATCCATTGCTCTGGATTGTGAACGGGTGTCGTACGAGCGCGGAATGATTGTAGATTAAGATTCTCTCTCTCTCTCTGAAAATATGAGTTTCTATTATCAACTCATTGATGTTAATCAGTCAATGCATGTAATGCTGTGGAATGAATGAGGGATGCAACGAATGTATGCAAACATGTATGTAAGCTAAGGTGTTGATCATAAGGGTGGCTCCTCATAGGCCACATTTCATTAATCGGGAAGTCCCTTTGGAATAAAGGTCATGTCATCAAAGTTTTGCCAACGGGCCCCCGCTTACTAACAAAAGACGTTATCCGATAGGCGGACCAACGTCGACAAAAGGGAGACCCTTTTTACAAAATAGCTAGAATAGTCATTTAAAGATAGGCTGCTGCCCTAACTCCTAACTCTCCCACCGCCTGGAGTAGCTGGGTGAATCTCGAGGCTTCGGCCATATCGGAAGTGACAAAAGGGCGTAATGCTTCGGCTTCTGCAGACAAGTTGTTCACGTGTCGGGCCACTTCTTGTACCTGCACCATCAGGGTAGTAAAGTAATCGTCCCTATCTTGGATCATCCGGGTTGCGTCTCGGAGCCTCCGTCTCCAATAGTCATCTCCACCGGTTGCGGCTTCCTCGAGAACCAAAAGCTTAGCCTCGCAATCTTGTACCGTGGCTCTTAAGGTTTCGATTTGCTCTTGGAGAGTAGCGTTCTCTAGCCGGGCGTTCTGGAGCTCGAAGAAACCATTGCGTTCACGGTATTCGTGAAAGGCGACATCTAATTCCTCCACTCTTGTTTCTAGCTGAGTGATGTAATTTTGGCTATGCTCTAAGCTCTCGGTGGTTGACTCATACAAGCTTTGCAGCTCCTGCACCCGATTCTTGTGATCATGTGCCTTTCTCTTCCATGCAACTGAGTTCTCCCTTTCCCTTTCCAATTCTTGTCGTGCCTTTCCTCTCTCCCGGCTGATCACGCTGTTCAGAGCCTTTCTTTCCTTCTCTAACACCAACTTACTTCCCTCTCTCTCTTCTTCAACTGCTTGCTTACCCTTTTTCTTTTCTTCTTCAATCAATCGCATACCATACCTTCTTTCCTTCTCAACCGCCACGAGCTTCCTCTGACTTGCTCTCTTTAAGGAAGTTTGCATTTTGATAGCGTCTCGCTGATAGAGGGTAATCTTTTCTTTTAACTCATCATTTTCCTTCTTCAAATCCTTGATTGTACCTTCTTTAACATCGATGTCCAAACTCGACTGGAAAAGTTCGTCGGCATGCTTGGCTTGCAAAATTTCTAACTTTTTTCTCATTTCTTCAAGTTCTTGTCTTGCTATGTCTGCCTCAGAGGGCACAACCCTCATGTGTTCCTCCATTGTCATGATTGGCCCTTGATCGGGCCTCGGAATTTCGTCGTTGATCCTCCACTTCCTCCAAAAGTCGTAGTCTGGCGTAATCATACTGGTCGCATTCTTCTCAATCCGAATACGGTAGCAATGATCCCACGCCCGAGTGACGTTCACAATTTTTGCCCTAAATTCGCCCTTAAAAAGGAATTCGCTGTGACTCAAACCGGAGGTAAAAGGTACAAACTGACGAGACCCAAACTGTCTTGACACTAGGAGGGGGGCACATCCAACTCCCCCGTAAAGCCCCAAGAGCATAAGCCAATTATAATCTCCGCAACGATAGAGGAAGTAGGAAACCCGACCCAACCAAGGTGCCCTTCAAACTATATCACCTTCTTGGATATTCCTAAGGATCGTGGCCCATTGCGCCTTTTTAATGTCCTCCCGCCATTCCTTGCTCAAATATGCTTGCAGCGGCGAGAAATTTTCGAACAACACACCTGGCAAGACCCTTTTTGGCGTCACCCAAAAGTGGCTTTGGATCCAAACCTGGAGTAACTGAGCGCAACCCCTGAAGCGTCCCTCCTCATGCCTCCGGATCACATTTAATGAGATGAAAGTCTCGGCCAAGATTGCCGCGGCAGGGTTTGCCTTTTTCTTCAACCGTTCAAACACATCTAAGACAACCACGTCAATGCCATTTAGGACTCTTGGAAAGATGATCAAACCGTATACTCCTATGGCAAAAAGATCCATCTTCATTACCTCATCAGGGTGTGACGGTATCAGATCCCGGATACAATCCCATGAGAAAGCCATGTTGTCCCCTTTTTGCTCAATCTGACCCTTAACCCAATCTGCGCTCATTCCGGCCGCCTCTCGGAGCTTAGTCGGATAGTTTTGAGATTTAGGAGGTTTTGAATAAATCCAATCCCGGTTTACTCCTCTGTGATGAAGGAGGGTCGTATACTCTTCAATTGTGGGCATCAAATCTTCCCCATTAAAAGTAAAGCAGCAGAAAGCGGGATTCCAAAACTCAAACAGAGCACGAAATAACGGTTCATTGATCCTTACATAGATTAAGTCCGCTATATCACCGTAATTGCTTCGGAACAAACCTTGCAACCTCCCATCCCAACTTTCCCAAATTTCTCTTAACTCGTAAAGATCGCCTTGTTGAAGACTCACATACGTGTAGCCTGGTACTATGCGCTTACTTGGTGGGTTGTCCCCCTGAACTCTTTGATTCATCTCTGACCAAAGTCTAACTTGGGAGTTGACCTCTTCCTTTCTGAGTAGCCTTCCGTCCATAATGAATGCCTTGAAACTGAGTAAAACCACCTTGATTCAACACCCCTAGAATATGCAATGCAAATGCCAAAGTAATGCCAAAAAGAAAGAAAAAGACAAAGACAAAGAGAGCATGTCAGTATCGAATAATCGTAATTATACACATTAAGTAGAAGAAAAGCACGCATTAAACAAAAAACCCTATTATTCTAAGAAACCTATGTTATCCGCATGGCTCTAAAAGGGGTGGGCAATCTAGTTCTCTACATGCAGTTTTGGTTCTAGGAGATACTCGAACTGTCCTCGCTGTCCCCTACTAAGGGTAGCAAGGCCCCCAGTCATCACCCATTATAGGCTCCTCTCAACCGGGTTCAATTCGAGGGGACCCTTTCGCTATATCCAGACGGAGAAACGATATTCCCACGAAGATATAGGGTACTCGAGCCCCGAAGGTACTTGCTAGGCCCAGACGGAGGAACAATATCCACACGAAAGCACTAGCGTTTTCCCCCCACTTAAACGAGACGGGTTTAAATGCCAATTTTAAATGCGTTTAAAATAAACTCGTACTTATAAACAAATATCGATCGATTTGGTCACTTTAATTCACAACTTCTAATATTAATTGAGCGGTAAAGTTTTTTTTTTGGCTTGACTCTCTTTTTTGTTTTTGAAAACAAAAATTTATTCCCCAGCGGAGTCGCCATCTGTTGCGACTAAAAAAAAATACCTCGGTGTCACTTAGAAGAACCGGGTTTTAATGGTTTTTGAAAAATTAGTCGAATTTGTGTAAAAAGGAGGAGTCGCCACCGGCCATTTAAAAATGGTAGACCGGACACCGAAGTAAAACCAGAGATTCTTTTTTCTAAAAAAGGGGTCGGGAGTCGGTTACACGCGAGGAAGGATGAGCACCCCCGTCGTGCCCGGAAATCGGTACCAAAAACATTACCGCTTAATTAATATTAAATTTTGCGAATTAAAGTGACAATTCGTATCGAGATGTGGTTATACGATTGAGTGAATTTTAAAGGCCTTAATATTCGAGAAAGAACGTCCGAACCACCACCACTACGACTGGTACTGGCCTCGTTCGTTCCCGAATAAAAAGACGCTCGCATTGCATTTTATAAGTTCGTATGCAACTTAGAAACGTAAACGGGACATAAAAAAAATTCAACATAAAGTAAGTGGCATGGTACGTGATGGCATAGCAAACATCAATCAACGAATCATGGAAATATAAAATGAAGGCAAGAATTAACATCTAAATATAAATTGTACCAAATTAAATAAACAGGAAACTAATATTTGCAAGGTATAAATGGAAGCATATTGAACGGTGACACCATGAATTAAATATATATACATAACCACACAAAAGGAAATAAATTAAAGGGAATATAAAAATAATGACCATATATATTATAGATAAGATATATATACTATATATATACATACACGTACACAGTAACGTTAAAGAGGAAACATTAATATATATTATAATTATTATACATAAGGAATATATATATATATATATATATATATATATATATATATATATATATATATATATATACACGGTAAACCCAAAAAATAGGAAACATTAACTACATAATGGTCATAATAAAAGGAATAAAAAGGAAAATGCTAAATAAGTTAAATACACAGTAAAGTAAAAAAAAGGAAACAAAGATATGTATTATAAAAAAAGGAAATAACAGATTTGGTTAACAAATAAAACACCGAATTAATTGGGAGTTAAAACACGTGATTTTTGGAAGAAGAAAAAAAAGCTGGAAAATCAGTTTAAAGATGTGAAAAGGTTTTGAGACGAATTAACCCAAAATATGGGATGTGATTTAAAAAAAACGGAAACCCCATAGTGGGAATATGGAAACACGGGAGGATCTAAAAGGGGTTAAACCATTTTCAAAAAACAAGGTAGTATAAATACCCTCTTTTAAAACCTTTTTTCCTCTTTTGGCATATTTCAGAAAACCCTAAAAAAAACTCCTCCCTCTTCTTCATGTTTGCCTGGTTAGGGTTTTTGAAAACAAAACATCCCGGCGCCGTCGGCCACTAACCGGCGCCGGTGACTTCAAGAAAAACCAGAAAAACAGACCTTTCTCCCACTTTCTCTTCTTTTTTAAAAAAAACAAAGACCGAGCCCATAACCCTCCTTCATTGGAATCTTGAGGAAAGAAGAGTCATAAGGTGACTCCGACGGCTCACCCGTCGGCTTCCGAGACGGAAGCCCGAGGATTGTTGCCGGAAGCACAAGAATCAAAGGGGTAGCGTGACGGCTCTGGTGGCTCACCCGACGGTTTCCGAAACGGAAACCAAGGGCTTATTGCCGGCGGCGCTGAAAGAAAACAGAAGGGGGAGGAAAGGAGAACTCTCGAAAAGGTAAAAAAGAAACAAAAAACCCCTCCTTTTTGCTCATGCATGCATCAGATTGTATATTGAAAAATGCTTGTGTACCTCTGAAAATATGAGTTTCTATTGCTTTGAAAAATTCTCTTCTTTTCTGCCTCCAAGAAAAAAAATCACCAGTTGTTCTTCGGGCTTCTTTATACCCGGGTTACATAGAGGAAAAAGTCAGACAATATGAATCCTCTCTCTCTCTCTTTTTCATTGTCTGTTTGAAATTTTTCTTTTTCATGTACTCGTTTACACTTTTGGGTCTCTGATTCTTTCTTTTCTTTTCTGTTGCATGACGAAACCGCCCCAAAATGGTGTTAGCATAGGGGCGGCCGAGGGTGCGCGGCGGGGCAGAATGGCAGAGGCATCCAGACGAGGGGTCACGGGTATGGCTACGCGCGCGTGGTGGGAGCCGGATCGTCTCAGGCGCGCGCGTGGAACACGAACGGGCGTCGGGTATATTACACGCGCAGATCTGGTCCGTTAGATCAGATCTTGATCTAATGGTGGGGGAAGCGTGCGGCGCGGATCAATACCCTATTAGGGTTTCCTTCAGACACGATCTGGGCCGTTGATCTCGCCCAGATCGAACGGCAGCGAGCGTGCGGCGTGCTTGGATAAAGGGCCTCCTAGGGTTTGTGTTTCTGGGCCTCATCTGGACCGTCAGATCTAAGGCAGATCTGACGGCTGTGGTGTAGCGGCGCGCGGGATAAGGAGAGCTCCTCTCTAGGGTTTCCTCCGGTGCGATCTGAACCGTTGGATGGCGGCCAGATCCAACGGCTATGATGAGGCGGCGGCTGCACATAAGGGATAAGGGGTGTTAGGTTTAGCAGATTAGGGTTTTTTTATTTGGGCCCGAATTGGGCCGTAATATATGTATAATATTTTTTTGGGGCCCCCTTTTTTTTTATCATGTATAATGGACTTCAAATTAAAAACTGTGGGCTTTTATTTAATTAATATATATATTGGGCTTTTATTTATTAGACTCAATTTTATTTCCAGATTTAATAATACTAATATGACACTAATAATAATACGGTGATAACAAATATAATGGTAGAAATAGTAGATGATAATAATAATAGATAGTATATGTATTGTTTTTTTTAATTTTTATATTTTTATCAATATATACATAGAGCCCACTATCAAATAAAATAGAAAAACGGGTTTTGACACCCCGGACAAAATGGGTGATTACACAAATAATTGATTAGGAGCTTTTCAACACAATTATATTGCAAAACCGCAATTTCTGTACTTTTTACTAAGTTAAAATTCGAACGGGTCCATTGAAAGGCCCATTTCGACCCGCTCGTCCGAAACCTCTACAAAAAGGATTGCAAAACAAGTTTTAATCAAATTATAGGAGTTCATGTAAATGATTAGGAGCTTTTCAAAACAATTATATTGCAAAACCTCAATTTTATTACTTTTTACTTAGTTAAAATTCCAACGGGTCTATTGAAAGGCCCATTTAGACCTGCTCGTCCGAAACCTCTACAAAAAGGACCGCAAAAATGTTTTATTCAAACATTAGGAGTTCAGATAATTGATTAGGAGCTTTTCAACACAATTATATTGCAAAACCTCAATTTCTGTACTTTTTACTAAGTTAAAATTCCAACGGGTTTCTTCAAAAAAAAAATTCCAACGGGTCTATTGAAAGGCTCATTTAGACCTGCTCGTCCGAAACCTCTACGAAAAGGACTGCAAAAATGTTTTATTCAAATATTAGGAGTTCAAATAATTGATTAGGAGCTGTTCAAATCAATTATATTGCAAAACCTCAATATATGTACTTTTTACTTAGTTAAAATTCCAACGGGTCCATTGAAAGTCCCATTTAGACCTGCTCGTCCGAAACCTCTACAAAAAGGACCGCATAAATGTTTATTCAAATATTAGGAGTTCCAATAATTGATTAGGAGCTTTTCAAATCAATTATATTGCAAAACCTCAATTTCTGTATTTTTTACTCAGTTAAAATTCCAACGGGTCCATTGAAAGGCCCATTTAGACCTGCTCGTCCGAAACCTCTACAAAAAGGACCGCAAAAATGTTTTATTCTAATATTAGGAGTTTAAATAATTGATTAGGAGCTTTTGAACACAATTATATTGCAAAACCTCAATTTCTGTACTTTTTACTTAGTTAAAATTCCAACGGGTCCATTGAAAGGCCCATTTCAACCCGCTCGTCCGAAACCTCTACAAAAAGGACCGCAAAAATGTTTTATTCAAATATTAGGAGTTCAAATAATTGATTAGGAGCTTTTCAACACAATTATATTGCAAAACCTCAATTTCTGTACTTTTTACTAAGTTAAAATTCCAACGGGTCCATTGAAAGGCCAATTTCTACCCGCTCTTCCGAAACCTCTATAAAAAGGACTGCAAAACAAGTTTTAATCAAATTTTATGAGTTCATGTAATTGATTAGGAGCTTTTCAACTAAATTATATTGCAAAACCTCAATTTCTGTACTTTTTATTCAGTTAAAATTCCAACGGGTCCATTAAAAGGCCCATTTAGACCTGCTCTTCTGAAACCTCTACAAAAAAGACCGCAAAAATGTTTTATTCAAATATTAGGAGTTCAAATAATTGATTAGGAGCTTTTCAACACAATTATATTGCAAAACCTCAATTTCTGTACTTTTTACTCAGTTAAAATTCCAACGGATCCATTGAAAGGCCCATTTCGACCTTCTCGTCCGAAACCTCTACAAAAAGGACCGCAAAACAAGTTTTAATCAAATATTAGGAGTTCAAATAATTGATTAGGAGCTTTTCAAAACAATTATATTGCAAAACAGCAATTTCTGTACTTTTTACTTAGTTAAAATTCCAACGGGTCCATTGAAAGGCCCATTTCGACCCACTCGTCCGAAACCTCTACAAAAAGGACTGCAAAACAAGTTTTAATCAAATTTTAGGAATTCATGTATTTGATTAGGAGCTTTTCAACACAAATAAATTGCAAAACCACAATTTCTGTACTTTTTACTCAGTTAAAATTCCAACGGGCCCATGGAAAGGCCCATTTAGACCTCCTCGTCAGAAACCTCTACAAAAAGGACCACAAAAATGTTTTATTCAAATATTAGGAGATCAAATAATTGATTAGGAGCTCTTCAACACAATTATATTGCAAAACCTCAATTTATGTACTTTTTACTCAGTTAAAATTCCATTGGGTCCATTGAAAGACCCATTTAGACCTACTCGTCCGAAACCTCTACAAAAAGGACCGCAAAAATGTTTTATTCAAATATTAGGAGTTCAAATAATTGATTAGGAGCTTTTCAAATTAATTATATTGCAAAACCTCAATTTCTGTATTTTTTACTCAATTAAAATTCCAACGGGTCCATTGAAAGGCCCATTTAGACCTCCTCGTCAGAAACCTCTACAAAAAGGACCACAAACATGTTTTATTCAAATATTAGGAGATCAAATAATTGATTAGAGGCTTTTCAAAACAATTATATTGCAAAATCGCAATTTCTGTACTTTTTACTCAGTTAAAATTCCAACGGGTCCATTGAAAGGCCCATTTCGACCCGCTCGTCCGAAACCTCTACAAAAAGGATTGCAAAATAAGTTTTAATCTAATTTTAGGAATTCATGTAATTGATTAGGAGCTTTTCAACACAATTATATTGCAAAACCGCAATTTCTGTTCTTTTTACTCAGTTAAAATTCCAACGGGTCCATTGAAAGGCCCTTTTAAACCTGCTCGTCTGAATTCTCTACAAAAAGGACCGCAAAACATGTTTTAATAAAATATTAGGAGTTCAAATAATTGATTAGGAGCTTTTCAACACAATTATATTGCAAAACCGTAATTTCTGTACTTTTTACTCGGTTAAAATTCGAACGGGTCCATTGAAAGGCCCATTTCGACCCGCTCGTCCGAAACCTCTACAAAAAGGGCTGCAAAACAAGGTTTAATCAAATTTTAGGAGTTCATGTAAATGATTAGGAGCTTTTCAACACAATTATATTGCAAAACCTCAATTTCTATACTTTTTACTCAGTTAAAATTCCAACGGGTCCATTGAAAGGCCCATTTAGACATGCTCATCCGAAACCTCTAAAAAAGGACAGCAAAAATGTTTTAATCAAATATTAGGAGTTCAAATAATTGATTAGGAGCTTTTCAACACTAATTATATTGCAAAACCGCAATTTCTATACTTTTTACGTAGTTAAAAATGCAACGGGTCCATTGAAAGGCCCATTTCGACCCGCTCGTCCGAAACCTCTACAAAAAGGACTACAAAACAAGTTTTAATCAAATTTTAGGAGTTCATGTAAATGATTAGGAGCTTTTCAAAACAATTATATTGCAAAACCTCAATTTCTGTACTTTATACTTAGTTAAAATTCCAACGGGTCCATTGAAAGGCCCATTTAGACCTGCTCGTCCGAAACCTCTACAAAAAGGACCGAAATAATGTTTTATTCAAATATTAGGAGTTCAAATAATTGATTAGGAGCTTTTCAACACAATTATATTGCAAAACCTCAATTTCTGTACTTTTTACTAAGTTAAAATTCCAACGGGTCTATTGAAAGGCCCATTTAGACCTGCTCGTCCGAAACCTCTACAAAAAGGACCGCAAAAATGTTTTATTCAAATATTAGGAGTTCAAATAATTGATTAGGAGCTTTTCAAATCAATTATATTGCAAAACTTCAATATATGTACTTTTTACTCAGTTAAAATTCCAACGGGTCCATTGAAAGGCCCATTTAGACCTGCTCGTCCGAAACCTCTACAAAAAGGACCGCATAAATGTTTTATTCAAATATTAGGAGTTCAAATAATTGATTAGGAGCTTTTCAAATCAATTATATTGCAAAACCTCAATTTCTGAATTTTTTACTCAGTTAAAATTCCAACGGGTCCATTGAAAGGCCCATTTAGACCTCCTCGTCAGAAACCTCTACAAAAAGGACAGCAAAAATGTTTCATTCAAATATTAGGAGATCAAATAATTGATTAGGATCTCTTCAACACAATTATATTGCAAAACCTCAATTTCTGTACTTTTTACTTAGTTAAAATTCCAACGGGTCCATTGAAAGGCCCATTTAGACCTGCTCGTCCGAAACCTCTACAAAAAGGACCGCAAAAATGTTTTATTCAAATATTAGGAGTTCAAATAATTGATTAGGAGCTTTTCAACACAATTATATTGCAAAACCTCAATTTCTGTACTTTTTACTAAGTTAAAATTCCAACGGGTCTATTGAAAGGCCCATTTAGACCTGCTCGTCCGAAACCTCTACAAAAAGGACGGCAAAAATGTTTTATTCAAATATTAGGAGTTCAAATAATTGATTAGGAGCTTTTCAAAACAATTATATTGCAAAACCTCAATATATGTACATTTTACTCAGTTAAAATTCCAACGGGTCCATTGAAAGGCCCATTTAGACCTGCTCGTCCGAAACCTCTACAAAAAGGACCGCAGAAATGTTTTATTCAAATATTAGGAGTTCAAATAATTGATTAGGAGCTTTTCAAATCAATTATATTGCAAAACCTCAATTTATGTATTTTTTACTCAGTTAAAATTCCAAGAGGTCTATTGAAAGGCCCATTTAGACCTCCTCGTCAGAAACCTCTACAAAAAGGACAGCAAAAATGTTTTATTCAAATATTAGGAGATCAAATAATTGATTAGGAGCTCTTCAACACAATTATATTTCAAAACCTCAATTTCTGTACTTTTTACTCAGTTAAAATTCCATCGGGTCCATTGAAAGGCCCACTTAGACCTGCTCGTCCGATACCTCTACAAAAAGGACTGCAAAAATGTTTTATTCAAATATTAGGAGTTCAAATAATTATTTAGGAGCTTTTCAAATCAATTATATTGCAAAACCTCAATTTCTATACTTTTTACTAAGTTAAAATTCCAACAGGTCTATTGAAAGGCCGATTTAGACCTGCTTATCCGAAACCTCTACAAAAAGGACCGCAAAAATGTTTTATTCAAATATTAGGAGTTAAAATAATTGATTAGGAGCTTTTCAAATCAATTATATTGCAAAACCTCAATTTCTGTATTTTTTACTCAGTTAAAATTCCAACGGGTCCATTGAAAGGCCCATTTAGACCTCCTCGTCAGAAACCTCTACAAAAAGGACCGCAAAAATGTTTTATTCAAATATTAGGAGATCAAATAATTGATTAGGAGCTCTTCAACACAATTATATTGCAAAACCTCAATTTCCGTACCTTTTACTCAGTTAAAATTCCATCGGGTCCATTGAAAGGCCCATTTAGACCTCCTCGTCGGAAACCTCTACAAAAAGGACCGCAAAAATATTTTATTCAAATATTAGGAGATCAAATAATTGATTAGGAGCTTTTCAAATCAATTGAAAGGCCATTGAAAGGCCCATTTAGACCTGCTCGTCCGAAACGTCTACAAAAAGGACCACAAAAATGTTTTATTCAAATATTAGGAGTTCAAATAATTGATTAGGAGCTTTTCAAATCAATTATATCGCAAAACCTCAATTTATGTACTTTTTACTCAGTTAAAATTCTAACGGGTCCATTGAAAGGCCCATTTAGACCTGCTCGTCCGAAACCACTACAAAAAGGACATCAAAAATGTTTCATTCAAATATTAGGAGATCAAATAATTGATTAGGATCTCTTCAACACAATTATATTGCAAAACCTCAATTTCTGTACTTTTTACTTAGTTAAAATTCCAACGGGTCCACTGAAAGGCCCATTTAGACCTGCTCGTCCGAAACCTCTACAAAAAGGACCGCAAAAATGTTTTATTCAAATATTAGGAGTTCAAATAATTGATTAGGAGCTTTTCAACACAATTATATTGCAAAACCTCAATTTTTGTACTTTTTACTAAGTTAAAATTCCAACGGGTCTATTGAAAGGCCCATTTAGACCTGCTCGTCCAAAACCACTACAAAAAGGACCGCAAAAAGTAATTATTCAAATATTAGGAGTTCAAATAATTGATTAGGAGCTTTTCAACACAATTATATTGCAAAACCTCAATTTCTGTAGTTTTTACTCAGTTAAAATTCCTACGGGTCCAATGAAAGGCCCATTTAGACATGCTCGTCCGAAACCTCTACAAAAAGGACCGCAAAAATGTTTTATTCAAATAATTGATTAGGAGCTTTTCAACACAATTAAATTGCAAAACCACAATTTCTGTACTTTTTACTCAGTTAAAATTCCACGAGTCCATAGAAAGGCCCATTTAGACCTGCTCGTTCGAAACCTCGACAAAAAGAACCGCAAAACAAGTTTTAATCAAATATTAGGAGTTCAAATAATTGATTAGGAGCTTTTCAACACAATTATATTGCAAAACCGCAATTTCTGTACTTTTTACTCAGTTAAAATTCGAACGGGTCCATTGAAAGGCCCTTTTCGACCTGCTCGTCCGAAACCACTACAAAAAGGATCGCAAAAATGTTTTATTCAAATATTAGGAGTTCAAATAATTGATTAGGAGCTTTTAAACACAATTATATTGCAAAACCTCAATTTCTCTACTTTTTACTCATTTAAAATTCCAACGGGTCCATTGAAAGGCCCATTTCGACCCGCTCGTCCGAAACCTTTACAAAAAGGACTGCAAAACAAGTTTTAATCAAAATTTAGGAGTTCATGTAAATGATTAGGAGCTTTTCAACACAATTATATTGCAAAACCTCAATTTCTGTACTTTTCACTCAGTTAAAATTCTAACGGGTCCATTGAAAGGCCCATTTAGACCTCCTCGTCCGAAACCTTTACAAAAAGGACCGCAAAAATGTTTTATTCAAATATTAGGAGTTCAAATAATTAATTAGGAGCTTTTCAATAGAATTATATTGCAAAACCTCAATTTCTATACTTTTTACTCAGTTAAAATTTTAACGGGTCCATTGAAAGGCCCATTTAGACCTGCTCGTCCGAAACCTCTACAAAAAGGACCGCAAAAATGTTTTATTAAAATATTAGGAGTTCAAATAATTGATTAGGAGCTTTTCAAATCAATTATCTTGCAAAACCTAAATTTTTGTACTTTTTACTCAGTTAAAATTCCAACGGGTCCATTGAAAGGCCCATTTAGACCTCCTCGTCAGAAACCTCTACAAAAAGGACCGCAAAAATGTTTTATTCAAATATTAGGAGATCAAATAATTGATTAGGAGCTTTTCAACACAATTATATTGCAAAACCGCAATTTCTGTACTTTTTACTCAGTTAAAATTCCAACGGGTCCATTGAAAGGCCCATTTAGACCTTCTCCTCCGAAACCTCTACGAAAAGGACCGCAAAACAAGTTTTAAACAAATATTAGGAGTTCAAAAAATTGATTAGGAGCATTTTAACACAATTATATTGCAAAACCGCAATTTCTGTACTTTTTACTAAGTTCAAATTCCAACGGGTCCATTGAAAGGCCAATTTCTACCCGCTCTTCCGAAACCTCTACAAAAAGGATTGCAAAACAAGTTTTAATCAAATTTTATGAGTTCATGTAATTGATTAGGAGTTTAAACTAAATTATATTGCAAAACCTCAATTTCTGTACTTTTTACTCAGTTAAAATTCCAATGGGTCCATTGAAAGGCCCATTTAGACCTGCTCGTCTTAAACCTCTACAAAAAAGACCGCAAAAATGTTTTATTCAAATATTAGGAGTTCAAATAATTGATTAGGAGCTTTTCAACACAATTATATTGCAAAACCTCAATTTCTGTACTTTTTACTCAGTTAAAATTCCAACGGGTCCATTGAAAGGCCCATTTATACCTGCTCGTCCGAAACCTCTACAAAAAGGACCGCAAAAATGTTTTATTCAAATATTAGGAGTTAAAATAATTGATTAGGAGCTTTTCAAATCAATTATATCGCAAAACCTCAATTTCTGTACTTTTTACTCATTTAAAATTCCAACGGGTCCATTGAAAGGCCCATTTATACCTACTCGTCCGAAACCACTATAAAAAGGACCGCAAAAAGGATTTATTAAAATATTAGGAGTTCAAATAATTGATTAGGAGCTTTTCAACACAATTATATTGCAAAACCTCAATTTCTATACTTTTTACTTAGTTAAAATTCCAACGGGTAAAAATTCCAACGGGTATGGATGGCTCTCAATTCTCTCTCAATTCTTTCAGGGGTTTCCTTTGGGTTTTGGCTTGTTCTTTCTTTTTTCCTCTTTTTCCGGTGGGATTTTCCTTGGTTTTTTCCACCAATTCCCCTCCCCCACACGGCGCTACCTTCTTCTGTCGCGTTTACAAGTCAATTGAGAACGGTTCAATGTTTATCCCCTTGGAATTCGGGACGAGAAGTTTGAGAGTCAATCCACTCTCCCACCGTTTCACCGAAACGGTTTGTATTTCTCTCTATTGTTTTCATTCATTTCTCTGTTTTATGATATCTTTTCTCCTCCATTTTTATTTTTTAGAGCAGTATATTGTTTCACACAATATACTAATTTATCAGTCTAAATCGTTTTCATGGTTTTTTCCTCTTTTGATTCTTATCATCTTTTCACCGGTTGTTTATGATCTGGTCTTTGTCTTTCCTTTGGCTGCGATCTTTATTTTTTCGTTTTTATGGCGTCTCTCTGATCCTGGGCATCCTGCATTTCTGGAGGATTGGGCGTTTCAGATAAGCTCCTCCTTCTCCAGTCATAGATCTATATCTCTATTCTCTTTATCCTCTTCTTTATTAAGCTTTTATTCTCTTTTCTGCAGATCCTTTATGTCCATAGTGGTGGTTTCAAGATCTGGACAATCCAAGGGTTGTCCTTTAAACGGATTCTGGGCTGTTTCCAGTCCTTCCCCCAATCTATTTTTCATCCAAATCTCTCTTATCTTCTCTTATTTCTCTTGCATGTTCTCTCCGTTTACACCTAATCTTTTTTTCATTGTTGGATTTTATCTCAGATTGTTCATGGAGCGGGATAGAATCTCCCAACGATGGATGACGGCCGTTCTACCCCCTCTCCACGATCTACATAAACCCAAACCTGAATCCGTGGTGGTTCTCCTCCTCATTTCAAGAAGTGTCTTAAGGATTTCTCACCCTTTAACCCCTTTCCTCTCCCTCCTTCTCTCCCCTGATTTTTCCAGATCTAACCCTCTCTTCTACCAATCTTTTTCAGGTATCTCAGAAATGCTTTCCCTGCCATGGACGATGTTGCTTCTCCATCCGATTAGGGGGTGGTTCTCAGCGGAGTCCCAACGACGGCTAGGGTTTCCATTTTCCTTCTCTGTTATTCCATTTAATTCTTATTACTTACTGTTATTTCTTTCTTTTATTTCCTTTCATCAGATAATCATATACGATTCATCTCTATCTCTTAACTCGGTAAGTTTCTTTTCTTCCATTAATATTTTTTTACTCAAATTGATGTATTTCACTTTAAGAATTTACGGTCTATACATGTTAAGGTTTCTTTCACCTTCTCTAATTTGCTGGAACCTAATTATAAATTTACTATTATATATTTTCTGTGTATATATTATTTTGTACACAAATTCATTCTTAGCCTTAATATGGTTACATTCTATGATAATCATCTTGTTATATATCTCCTTCTTTGTTAAATCATCTCGTTATCAAGCCCTAACAGGGATTCAACCTCAAGCCCAGATTCTGGGAAATTCCAGTTTCAACTATTTTTGTTTTATATCATATTCTCTTTTCATTCATCTGGTTTTCCCTTTACATGTCTTTCAATGGTGGGATTGGAATCCTTCAGTTAATAAGATTGTCACACAGTCCTATATTTATCATAACCACTCCATCATTAAAGTACACTATACACATACTTATCTGAATTTCTTATTATATATCATTTACATTCTATTCTACTCCCTTAAGAGAATAAACATTAATTTTTGTCCAGCCAACCCCTTCACTAAATTGTATTTACTTTCATCTATATCTTTGAAGCATGCTGAAACCTTGCAATCCAAGATTAGATCTACAGGCTTGTTTATATTGTTTCTTCATAATCTTCATTTCACAATGTTGCATACATACACAGAGCATCAATCTATCTTGACGATACTACATTCTAAGTTCATCAGTATTATCTATGTCTACTATATTGCCATCAAAATCATCTTATTGCATCGAATCATTTTAAAACCCTCCTTTCCTTTATATATTTCTACTGTCACTGCTACTTTTATAACGACTATGTCTCTATTATGCTACCTGTACACTAACACTACCTATACCATGCAGATTCGAAGAAACTATAGCAACCCCTGGTGGCCCATTCAATGTTTATGTAATTATGTTTTTAATTTCTGGTTAATTCATTTTCCCCTATTATTTGTTTGCTCATTTGGTCTGTATCTAATTTCTCTGCCCCGCTTCTCTCTCTCCCTGGGTTTGTAATTTTATTTTCTTGCTCCCCTCTTGCTTTTTCATTCTCTGTGTCTTTTATATGTTTGCTTTCTATTTCTAGATGTATGGTTCTAGGATTAATGCCTTTTTCTAGATGTATAAATCTAGGTCTGCTCTCTATCTTTAGATGCATGATCATAGGGTTTTACACTGCTTTATCTGCTTCCTCCCTAGTATGCTACTTCCTTTACTCTAAATTATGTTTCCTCAACATCATTCACTGCTTACCCCACTACACCTTTCTAGGTGAATTCTCTCGAGCCCTTTCAAGGGATTTTAAACCTACCCTAGTTAATAGGGACACTATAACAATTATATCTTCTTCTTCAATTTACCTATTTTATAGGCCATATATATTCCCTAACTACGAAGCTTTTAATCCCCGGGTTTTACCATATGCAATAATCAAGGCCTCATCACTTAATTTCATATTTTTAATAATTATTATCAATTACTTTCTTCAAATATTCCTTCTAATAACGGTTTTAATTACTATTATTTATTTTTATAACCCCCCCGTCTTTATACCGGTTTTACTACTATCTTAAATTTTATAAATTAATTGAATGCCATTTATTACAGTCTATTTATTCCCAAAAAGCATTTATCTTAATATTTGCCTTTTCTTCCGTTACATCTATTTTACAAAACTATTCATTCTTTTGTACGACAATACATTATTTTCCTCTTCCCATCCAAACAATAAATACATATTCTAAAGTAATATCTAGTCATACTTTTACAAAAATAAGTTTAAACGTTAACCATATTCTTTTACTTCAGTCTCTTCCCAATTGTCTTACCGCTCTCTTAATATATTCAAATGTAAAATTTTTTCAAAATTTTTACCAGTTACGGAAAATAATTTACTCAATTTTCTTCAATCACTTTCCTGTATTCAAGCCTTTTAAAATTATTCTCTGTCTTAAATACTCGAGTATTAAATGTCTTTCTTTTTTTACCAAAACCAACTGGATCTTTCTATTCTCACACCCCTTTTACACCCAAAACCTTAAACAAATCTCTTTAACGTCACTATTAAAATTTATCCATAATTATTATAATAACAAAAGATACTTTCTTTTAATAATTTATAATCACAAATCAATTAAGGAAAGTACTCTAAATAAGCTTCCCCAACATAATAGTACTTTCCATCTTTCACAACCTATATTTATTTTCCAAAATATTAACCAATTCACCTTCCATATTTCACCCTTAGGTATTTGCTCTTTCATTATATACTCGCAGTACTCCTCTACTACCTCACAACAACAACTATCTATATCGTACTTCTCACACATTCTAATTCTTCCAATGGCTTCCTCCTCCTCCATCCCCCTACTCAACTCGATCAACCTTACCAATGAAGAATCAGAACTGCTGTACACTCCTGATTTCGATTTTATCAAAGAAGATCTCAAGCTCATTGTAATTGGCCGATTTATTTCATCCAAGGTTATCGATATCTCTGCTGTGATCAACGCCTTCGAAGGTATTTGGAAACCTAATGATGTGGTATCCATTACAGCGATACAAGACAACTTTATCAAGATCAAGTTCAAGGAAATCAAGAACTGCTACGAGATCATTAATCGTGGTCCTTGGCTTTATAAGGATGAATGGCTAGCAGTCACTGAATACGATCCGGCCAAATCGTTAAACGACTACAACTTCAACACCATGAGAATCTGGATCCGAATTTTCTCTCTTCCAGACCCACTCTTTGCTGATGTTGATCGCTCCCATCTGGCGGGTCATGCTCTAGGTTCAATGGTTGGTCAAGTACTCCGTACGGACACCCGCCAAATTGATGGGAATATGCAAGAATTCCTTCGTGTTGAAATCATTCTCAACATTATTAGACCTGTCACCCGATTTGTGTTCATTGGTTCTGGTGAAAACAAAATCATGTGCAGACTCCAGTATGAAAGGCTCCCAACTCTATGTCCTGGATGCGGCATTATCAGTCATACCCTAGAAAATTGTCCAATCCGTTCATCTCTCGATCTATCCAAGTTACAGTATGGAGAATGGCTCCGCTACCTTCCACCTAGACGTCGCCCAACTGGCCTTCGGGGACGTATCCGCAATGTGGAACCAAATCAGATTCCAATCATCCCTCCAACAAATGGTAACCCTACCTTAATATTTACAATAACCACTTTTTTAATCAGCTTTCTCAACTCTTTTTTTCTATCAATATTCCTAACTATAGTTTTAATTACAGTGGCCCCAACAAATATCCCAGCAGCTTCTGCCAATCCCATTGCTCCCATTAACGAACAGAATAATTTGGGTAAAATATTCTATTCTCTCTTCTTACTTAACGCAAAAATCTTTAAGGTGCTAATTACAATTTTCCTACGCCGCATAGGTTCTCTAAATGATGGCGATGCAGCCTCATTCACGGAACAAGCTACTGATGATGGCCAAAATGCCGACATGACTATTGATGATGACCCCAATTCTGCTAAAGCCCCCACTAATGTTGATTTGAAGCAAAAGGCTCCTCTTGAGCCCCAACCCCTTAACACCATCTATCCCATCCCGGAAGATGGTTCTGATGATGATTGGGAAACCAATGAAGATTATGGTGTTCCCAGCCCTACTGCCGAGCAGATTAAGAAGTTTGATTCTGAATCGAGTAAGCCTTCTAAACCCACTGATACATTGTTCAATGATTTTAATCAGTGGTTACTAAAAACTTACCCGAATGATGCAGCCCCTGCACCAGTTCCTGTTCCAGCACCCGTACCTGCACCTGCTCCAAACCAAAATAACCGTGGCATGAAACGCCGCTCCACAATACAAGTATCGCTCCCGCCGAAAAAATCCAAACAGTCCGGATCTACTCCAAAAGCTGGGATGAGCAGCTCTAAAAACTCTTCGGCGGCGGCTGATTCCCAGCCCCGCCGAGGAAAATGAGGATCCTTTGCTGGAACTATCAGGGCCTCGGACAAGCCCCGACGGTTCAACATCTCCGAGACTATGTCCAACGTACCAACCCTAATATTATATTTTTATGCGAAACTAAGTTAAATAAAGCGGAATGTCACCGCCTATGTCTTTCATTAGGTATGTTAGACATTATTTCTATCCCCCCATCGGAGGGGTGTTCCGGAATTTCTTTATTCGCCGCAAACGATATTAATATAAATTTAATTTCTTACTCGCTGCGTTATATTCACATTCAAATTACAAAGAACAATTGCACTATGTTTTTCACTGGAATGCATGGATTTTCGGAAACTAGCCAAAAATACAAAACTTGGGAGCTAATTGATTCCTTACACTCCTCCACTAAAGATAAACCTTGGCTTCTTGGAGGTGATTTCAATGAGATTCTAACTGATTCAGAAAAACAAGGCGGCCCCCGTAGAGCAAGATCCCAAATAAAAAAATTTCGTAATTGTTTAATTCGTAACAACCTTTTCGACTGTAAACCTACCTCGGGATGGTTTACATGGACAAAAATAGGACCCTTAACACCGGTAATTCATGAACGGCTTGATCGCTTTATTGCTAACTATGCTTGGAAAGATCTCTACCCTAGTCATCGTATAACTACGGAATATGTTGCAAAATCCGACCATTGTTTCCTTCTTATTGAATTTGATAAACCAACTTCTACACCTAAAACACAAACACCCAAAAACTTCAGATTTGAAAGTTGTTGGGCTACTAACAAAGATAATATCCAAACAATCAAAAGGGCATGGACCGATACCCCCGGAACAGCCATCAATAAAATTAAAGCGGTAGGTACATACTTAGACGACTGGCAAAACCAACAACGCTTTAAAACAACAGGACGCATTAAATTCCTTACCAAAAAAATTAACAAACTACTCTATCGTCCCTTATCAGCCGCAAATAAGCAAACTTATTTAAACTATAGAACGGAATTAAATAAACTTTTATCAGAACAAGAAGCTTATTGGGCTCAAAGGTCTCGTACTCTCTGGCTATCTCAAGGAGACAAAAATACCAAATTCTTCCATGCCAGAGCCTCTAATCGTAATAAGAAAAATTCAATTTTAGGTCTTTATGATACCAACTCCAATTGGTGTACCTCTGAATCTGAAATAATGGATATCGCCTCTAATTATTTCCAAAACCTGTTTACAACTTCTAATCCCTGATTCTCGGATGTCATTTTGGACAAAATCCACCCCTCCATTAATTCCTCTATGAATGAAAACCTTCTCAAGCCGTTCACCAGAGAAGAAATTCTCCATGCTTTTAAAGATATTGACCCTAGGAAGGCTCCCGGTGCCGACGGTCTTCCTAGTAGTTTCTTTCGTCAACACTGGGACACAGTTGGAGAAGATGTCCTTAACCTTTGTATGGATCTTTTAAAAGGCAAAGCTGATATGGCCTTAGTTAACAAAACAATTCTGGTGCTAATTCCCAAAGTAAAGGATCCAACTTCCATGAAACAACTCAGACCTATTAGTCTTTGCACTGTTCTCTATAAAATAGTTGCCAAAACAATTGTGAATAGAATGAAGCAGGCTATACCTCTTTGTATTAGCCCTAATCAAGCTGCCTTTATCCAGGGTCGCAATATCTCTGACAACATTCTGGTTGCGCATGAAATCATTCACAATATCAATTCTGGTGCGACTAAATCCTCGCAAGGAGCTGCTCTCAAGCTTGACATGGAAAAAGCCTTCGACAGAGTTGAATGGTCTTTTCTTGCAAATGTTATGGCTCGTATGGGCTTTGAATCCGATTGGATTGAGCTTATAATGCGTTGTATATCCACTGTCTCCTTCTCAGTTAAAATTAATAATTCTTTTTCACCCATGTTTAAACCTCAACGTGGTCTTCGTCAGGGGGATCCTCTTTCCCCTTTTCTCTTTCTATTCTGCACCCAAGGACTCTCGGCTTATTTAGCTGAAGCTCAACAAACTAATATGCTTCCAGGTCTAGGGGCATGTAAACATGGGCCCAAAGTCAACCACCTCCTTTTTGTTGATGATTGTATGGTATTCATAAATACCAACCAATCTGAAGCATCCCTTTTAAAAAATGCTCTGCAGATTTATGCTAATGCTTCAGGTCAAGCAATAAATTTCGAAAAATCAACAATTTTCTATAACCCACGTACACCATCTGCAACAAGAAATGCAATCAATAGCCTATTACAAGTGCGAGAAGTTTTGAACCCCAGTGTTTACCTAGGCATCCCACTCCTAATAGGGAAAAATAAAACTGAATCACTAGGTTTTGTACGAGATAAAGTACATGATCGTCTATCTAGTTGGGACAAACACCTTCTATCCTTTAGTGGTAGAGAGATTTTCATCAAAGCTGTCTTACAATCCCTTCCACAATACGTGATGTCTTGCTATCTTCTACCGCACAATATCATAGACGACATGACCACATCAATCTGCCAATACTGGTGGAATGGTAAATCCAACAAAAAAGGCTGGCATATGTTATCATGGAACCGTATATGTTTACCCAAATCTGCTGGCGGCATGGGTTTCAAAGACCTACACGACTTCAATATCGCTCTCTTGGGCAAGCAAATTTGGAAATTAATTTGCGAACCAGATTCCTTATTAGGTCAAATATACCGTTCTAAATACTTCCCTGCAGGTAACATCTTGGATGCACCGAAGCCTAATAGAGGCTCCTTTGCCTGGCAAGGGATACACAACGCCCTTCAGCGTCTTTACCCTGGCTTTCTTCATCGCCCGGGTATAAACAGTAATATCAGGATACACAAGGATATATGGGGAGGGTCTTCCCCAGTTGAGCTAACTGGAGATTACGAAATTTCCGACGAATTTCACATTCGATGTCGGGATTTTATGATCCGCAACCAAACTGCTTGGGATACAGTAAAACTAAACAATTACTTCTCCCCAATGGATGCGGATACCATTCTCCGCATTCCCATCATCAATGATCAACGGGACTCTATTTTATGGTCTCCCAACGATTCGGGTATATATTCAGTTCGCTCTGGATACAACTTCCTACAACGACCTCTATCCCAACCTTTGCCTCCATCTCGTTTTTGGAAATTTTTATCCAAAACCAAAGCTTTACCCAAAGTTAAAACTTTTGGATGGCGTATGGCTTCTGATGCTCTACCAGTTGGCTCTAAAATGCAAGTCTTCTCCCACAGCTCGGGGCCTTGCTCTATCTGTGGTAATCAATCGGAATCTATTTTCCATGCGCTTCGTGACTGTCCTGGGGCAGCTGAAGCTCTTCAAATCAGTGGTATTCCTATCTCTCTCTATAAGAGCTCAGCTCCTACACCCCTACAATGGTTAGAGGAGGCAGCCTCTACAATTCATGCTGATAGTTTTAGTCTCTTCCTTACAGTTTTATGGAATATTTGGAACAGACGTAATGATTGGTTTCACAATCACCATTTACAACCCTCATGGCTAATCGAAGTCAATTCAATTAGCTTACATGATGAATTTTGCAAATCTTTAATGTCAACTAGTTCACCTCCATCCACTATATATAACCCATCCCGTGCCCCCCCATCTAATTATATCAAAATCAATGTGGACGGAGCTTTTAACCCCTCAACTCGTGCAGCAGCCGTTGGTGTTGTTGCCCGTGATCCCGCAGGTATAGTTGTGGGTGGTCTTGCTTTCCCGCTTGGTAGCCGTCAGGACGCTATCACCAGTGAGGGGGAAAGCATCCTTGCTGGTCTCACCTTTGCCCGCTCTCAAGGATGGAATAGTTTCTTGATCGAAACTGACTGTGCCTCTCTCGCCAATAGGATCAACAATCCTGCCCAGGATCTATCTACTATGGGTCCAACTATTCGTCAAATTCAAGCTGCTCTACATGACTTCGACTTTGCTTCTATTTCCTTTGTACGCCGTGAGGCAAATGTTATAGCCCATACTTTGGCTAATTTTTCTCTAAATTCCATGACTTCTACGTCATTTGTAAAGGATATTCTCCGTTGTATTCCACATCTTGTAACAAACTCTCATTGATCAATAATATACTAGGGCACTCTTTTCCCCTTTTTAAGGTCCTCTAGCTTTGCTTGAAGGACAGTAGTAGGGGTTTTTAATGAGGCCTTTTCTTCAAAAAAAAATTCCAACGGGTCCATTGAAAGGCCCATTTAGACCTGCTCGTCCGAAACCTCTACAAAAAGGACCGCATAAATGTTTTATTCAAATATTAGGAGTTCAAATAATTGATTAGGAGCTTTTCAAATCAATTATATTGCAAAACCTCAATATATGTACTTTTTACTCAGTTAAAATTCCAACGGGTCCATTGAAAGGCCCATTTAGACCTGCTCGTCCGAAACCTCTACAAAAAGGACCGCAGAAATGTTTTATTCAAATATTAGGAGTTCAAATAATTGATTAGGAGCTTTTCAAATTAATTATATTGCAAAACCTCAATTTCTGTATTTTTTACTCAGTTAAAATTCCAACGGGTCCATTGAAAGGCCCATTTAGACCTGCTCGTCTGAAATCTCTACAAAAAGGACGGCAAAACAAGTTTTAATCAAATATTAGGAGTTCAAATAATTGATTAGGAGCCTTTCAACACAATTAAATTGCAAAACCGCAATTTCTAAACTTTTTACTCAGTTAAATTTCCAACGGGCCCATTGAAAGGCCCATTTAGACCTCCTTGTCAGAAACCTCTACAAAAAGGACCGCAAAAATGTTTTATTCAAATATTAGGAGATCAAATAATTGATTAGGAGCTCTTCAACACAATTATATTGCAAAACCTCAATTTCTGTACGTTTTACTCAGTTAAAATTCCAACGGGTCCATTGAAAGACCCATTTAGACCTGCTCGTCCGAAACCTCTACAAAAAGGACCGCAAAAATGTTTTATTCAAATATTAGGAGTTCAAATAATTGATTAGGCGCTTTTCAAATCAATTATATTGCAAAACCTCAATTTGTATATTTTTTACTCAGTTAAAATTCCAACGGGTCCATTGAAAGGCCCATTTAGACCTCCTCGTCAGAAACCTCTACAAAAAGGACCGCAAAAATGTTTTATTCAAATATTAGGAGATCAAATAATTGATTAGGAGCTCTTCAACAAAATTATATTGCAAAACCTCAATTTCTGTACTTTTTACTCAGTTAAAATTCCATCGGGTCCATTGAAAGGCCCATTAAGACCTCCTCGTCAGAAACCTCTACAAAAAGGACCGAAAAAATATTTTATTCAAATATTAGGAGATCAAATAATTGATTAGGAGCTTTTCAAATCAATTGAAAGGACATTAAAAGGCCCATTTAGACCTGCTCGTCCGAAACCTCTACAAAAAGGACCGCAAAAATGTTTTATTCAAATATTATGAGTTCAAATAACAGATTTGGAGCTTTCCAAATCAATTATATCGCAAAACCTCAATTTATGTACTTTTTACTCAGTTAAAATTCTAATGGGTCCATTGAAAAGCCTATTTAGACCTGCTCGTCCGAAACCACTACAAAAAGGACCGCAAAAAGTATTTATTCAAATATTAGGAGTTCAAATAATTGATTAGGAGCTTTTCAACACAATTATATTGCAAAACCTCAATTTCTGTACGTTTTACTCAGTTAAAATTCCAACGGGTCCATTGAAAGACCCATTTAGACCTGCTCGTCCGAAACCTCTACAAAAAGGACCGCAAAAATGTTTTATTCAAATATTAGGAGTTCAAATAATTGATTAGGCGCTTTTCAAATCAATTATATTGCAAAACCTCAATTTGTATATTTTTTACTCAGTTAAAATTCCAACGGGTCCATTGAAAGGCCCATTTAGACCTCCTCGTCAGAAACCTCTACAAAAAGGACCGCAAAAATGTTTTATTCAAATATTAGGAGATCAAATAATTGATTAGGAGCTCTTCAACAAAATTATATTGCAAAACCTCAATTTCTGTACTTTTTACTCAGTTAAAATTCCATCGGGTCCATTGAAAGGCCCATTAAGACCTCCTCGTCAGAAACCTCTACAAAAAGGACCGAAAAAATATTTTATTCAAATATTAGGAGATCAAATAATTGATTAGGAGCTTTTCAAATCAATTGAAAGGACATTAAAAGGCTCATTTAGACCTGCTCGTCCGAAACCTCTACAAAAAGGACCGCAAAAATGTTTTATTCAAATATTATGAGTTCAAATAACAGATTTGGAGCTTTCCAAATCAATTATATCGCAAAACCTCAATTTATGTACTTTTTACTCAGTTAAAATTCTAATGGGTCCATTGAAAAGCCTATTTAGACCTGCTCGTCCGAAACCACTACAAAAAGGACCGGAAAAAGTATTTATTCAAATATTAGGAGTTCAAATAATTGATTAGGAGCTTTTCAACACAATTATATTGCAAAACCTCAATTTCTGTACGTTTTACTCAGTTAAAATTCCAACGGGTCCATTGAAAGACCCATTTAGACCTGCTCGTCCGAAACCTCTACAAAAAGGACCGCAAAAATGTTTTATTCAAATATTAGGAGTTCAAATAATTGATTAGGCGCTTTTCAAATCAATTATATTGCAAAACCTCAATTTGTATATTTTTTACTCAGTTAAAATTCCAACGGGTCCATTGAAAGGCCCATTTAGACCTCCTCGTCAGAAACCTCTACAAAAAGGACCGCAAAAATGTTTTATTCAAATATTAGGAGATCAAATAATTGATTAGGAGCTCTTCAACAAAATTATATTGCAAAACCTCAATTTCTGTACTTTTTACTCAGTTAAAATTCCATCGGGTCCATTGAAAGGCCCATTAAGACCTCCTCGTCAGAAACCTCTACAAAAAGGACCGAAAAAATATTTTATTCAAATATTAGGAGATCAAATAATTGATTAGGAGCTTTTCAAATCAATTGAAAGGACATTAAAAGGCCCATTTAGACCTGCTCGTCCGAAACCTCTACAAAAAGGACCGCAAAAATGTTTTATTCAAATATTATGAGTTCAAATAACAGATTTGGAGCTTTCCAAATCAATTATATCGCAAAACCTCAATTTATGTACTTTTTACTCAGTTAAAATTCTAATGGGTCCATTGAAAAGCCTATTTAGACCTGCTCGTCCGAAACCACTACAAAAAGGACCGCAAAAAGTATTTATTCAAATATTAGGAGTTCAAATAATTGATTAGGAGCTTTTCAACACAATTATATTGCAAAACCTCAATTTCTGTACTTTTTACTTAGTTAAAATTCCTACGGGTCCATTGAAAGGCCCATTTAGACCTGCTCGTCCGAAACCTCTACAAAAAGGACCGCAAAAATGTTTTATTCAAGTATTAGGAGTTCAAATAATTGATTAGGAGCTTTTCAACACAATTATATTGCAAAACCGCAATTTCTGTACTTTTTACTTCGTTAAAATTCCAATGGGTCCATTGAAAGGCCCATTTAGACTTGCTCGTCCGAAACCTCGACAAAAAGGACCGCAAAACAAGTTTTAATCAAATATTAGGATTTCAAATAATTGATTAGGAGCTTTTCAACACAATTATATTGCAAAACCGCAATTTTTGTACTCTTTACTCAGTTAAAATTCCAACGGGTGCATTGAAAGGCCCATTTAGACCTGCTCGTCTGAAACCTCTACAAAAAGTACGGCAAAACAAGTTTTAATCAAATATTAGGAGTTCAAATAATTGATTAGGAGTTTTTCAACACAATTAAATTGCAAAACCGCAATTTCTGTACTTTTTACCTAGTTAAAATTCCATCGGGTCCATTGAAAGACCCATTTAGACCTGCTCGTCTGAAACCACTACAAAAAGGACCGCAAAAATGTTTTATTCAAATATTAGGAGTTCAAATAATTGATTAGGAGCTTTTCAAATCAATTATATTGCAAAACCTCAATTTCTCTACTTTTTACTCATTTAAAATTCCAACGGGTCCATTGAAAGGCCCATTTCGACCCGCTCGTCCGAAACCTCTACAAAAAGGACCGCAAAACAAGTTTTAATCTAATTTTAGGAATTCATGTAATTGATTAGGAGCTTTTCAACACAATTATATTGCAAAACCGCAATTTCTGTACTTTTTACTCAGTTAAAATTCCAACGGGTCCATTGAAAGGCTCAATTAGACCTGCTCGTCTGAAATCTCTACAAAAAGGACTGCAAAACAAGTTTTAATCAAATATCAGGAGTTCAAATAATTGATTAGGAGCTTTTCAACACAATTATATTGCAAAACTGTAATTTCTGTACTTTTTACTAAGTTAAAATTCGAACGGGTCCATTGAAAGGGCCATTTCGACCCGCTCGTCCGAAACCTCTACAAAAAGGACTGCAAAACAATGTTTAATCAAATTTTAGGAGTTCATGTAATTGATTAGGAGCTTTTCAACACAATTATATTGCAAAACCTCAATTTCTAAACTTTTTACTCAGTTAAAATTCCAACGGGTCCATTAAAAGTCCCATTTAGACCTGCTCGTCCGAAACCTCTACAAAAAGGATCGCAAAAAGGTTTTATTCAAATATTAGGGGTTCAAATAATTGATTAGGAGCTTTTCAAATCAATTATATTGCAAAACCTCAATTTCTGTACTTTTTACTCAGTTAAAATTCCAACGGGCCCATTGAATGGCCCATATAGACCTGCTTGTCCGAAACCTCTACAAAAAGGACAACAAAAATGTTTTAATCAAATATTAGGAGTTCAAATAATTGATTAGGAGCTTTTCAACACAATTATATTGCAAAACCGCAATTTCTGTACTTTTTACTTAGTTAAAAATCCAACGTGTCCATTGAAAGGCCCATTTCGACCCGCTCGTCCGAAACCTCTACAAAAAGGACTGCAAAACAAGTTTTAATCAAATTTTAGGAGTTCATGTAAATGATTAGGAGCTTTTCAAAACAATTATATTGCAAAACCTCAATTTCTGTACTTTTTACTTAGTTAAAAGTCCAACGGGTCTATTGAAAGGCCCATTTAGACCTGCTCGTCCGAAACCTCTACAAAAAGGATCGCAAAAATGTTTTATTCAAACATTAGGAGTTCAAATAATTGATTAGGAGCTTTTCAAATCAATTATATTGCAAAACCTCAATATATGTACTTTTTACTCAGTTAAAATTCCAACGGGTCCATTGAAAGGCCCATTTAGACCTGCTCGTCCGAAACCTCTACAAAAAGGACCGCAGAAATGTTTTATTCAAATATTAGGAGTTCAAATAATTGATTAGGAGCTTTTCAAATCAATTATATTGCAAAACCTCAATTTCTGTATTTTTTACTCAGTTAAAATTCCAACGGGTCCATTGAAAGGCCCATTTAGACCTTCTCCTCCGAAACCTCTACGAAAAGGACCGCAAAACAAGTTTTAAACAAATATTAGGAGTTCAAATAATTGATTAGGAGCTTTTCAACACAATTAAATTGCAAAACCGCAATTTCTGTACTTTTTACTCAGTTAAAATTCCAACGGGCCCATTGAAAGGCCCATTTAGACCTCCTCGTCCGAAACCTCTACAAAAAGGACCGCAAAAAATGTTTTATTCAAATATTAGGAGATCAAATAATTGATTAGGAGTTCTTAAACACAATTATATTGCAAAACCTCAATTTCTGTACTTTTTACTCAGTTAAAATTCCATTGGGTCCATTGAAAGACCCATTTAGACCTGCTCGTCCGAAACCTCTACAAAAAGGATCGCAAAAATGTTTTATTCAAATATTAGGAGTTCAAATAATTGATTAGGAGCTTTTCAAATTAATTATATTGTAAAACCTCAATTTCTGTATATTTTACTTAGTTAAAATTCCAACGGGTCCATTGAAAGGCCCATTTAGACCTCCTCGTCAGAAACCTCTACAAAAAGGACCACAAAAATGTTTTATTCAAATATTAGGAGATCAAATAATTGATTAGGAGCTTTTCAACACAATTATATTGCAAAACCGCAATTTCTGTACTTTTTACTCAGTTAAAATTCCAACGGGTCCATTGAAAGGCCCATTTCGACCCGCTCGTCCGAAACCTCTACAAAAAGGACTGCAAAACCAGTTTTAATCTAATTTTAGGAATTCATGTAATTGATTAGGAGCTTTTCAACACAATTATATTGCAAAACCGCAATTTCTGTACTTTTTACTCAGTTAAAATTCCAACGGGTCCATTGAAAGGCCCATTTAGACCTGCTCGTCTGAAATCTCTACAAAAGGACCGCAAAACAAGTTTTAATAAAATATTAGGAGTTCAAATAATTGATTAGGAGCTTTTCAACACAATTATATTGCAAAACCGTAATTTCTGTACTTTTTACTCAGTTAAAATTCGAATGGGTCCATTGAAAGGCCCATTTCGACCCGCTCGTCCGAAACCTCTACAAAAAGGACTGCAAAACAAGGTTTAATCAAATTTTAGGAGTTCATGTAAATGATTAGGAGCTTTTCAACACAATTATATTGCAAAACCTCAATTTCTATACTTTTTACTCAGTTAAAATTCCAACGGGTCCATTGAAAGGCCCATTTAGACCTGCTCGTCCGAAACCTCTAAAAAAGGACAGCAAAAATGTTTTAATCAAATATTAGGAGTTCAAATAATTGATTAGGAGCTTTTCAACACAATTATATTGCAAAACCGCAATTTCTGTACTTTTTACTCAGTTAAAAATCCAACAGGTCCATTGAAAGGCCCATTTCGACCCGCTCGTCCGAAACCTCTACAAAAATGTAACGCCCCGGTTTTTGGCTTAGGAGTTTTGGGCGTTGACCGGTTGGTCAAAGTGCTGTTCGAATCTTAAGAGGTTAAATTAGGAAAGCCTAGTTCGGGTTGCATTAAAAATATGGAAAAATGTTCTAAAATCATCTTTTAATATAATTAAGTGAACTGTGAAATCAATTTTGGAAAATGAGTTTTGGAAGTGTGACATTTTGGCTAGTGACCAAAATGTAATTTTCGCAAGTTTGGTGGCTGTTTTATAAAGGGTTGGAACTTTGAATCTTTAAGGAGCTATTAATCCAAAAGTGGTTTCTTCAGATTTTTCTAAGATATTTTGAGTTATAATCTGATTTTAAAGTATATCAAAAAGGAGGGAAAAGCCATTTGGCTAATTTCTTAACTAACTTCTCAATTTTCTTTCTCTCATTTTCTCTCAACCCAAACACTCCATTTCCAGAGAATTGTTTCTGATTTTCTCACCTAAATCCCTCCTTTCAACTCTCATTTGATTCCAAATCAACATATCTTCAAAACCTCTTCAATTGCTACTTGATTCATCAAGGGTTTTCATTCCAAAAAGTGGAGAAACACAAGTTTGGAGGTAAGAACGTCCTTCTCCTCTAAACTATCAGTTCTTTACTGAAATTCCTAAGTTTTCAATCCTTAATTGATGTTTAATTAAAGGTTTTAAAGTGTTGAAATGGATCTTGGCTTATTATGCAAGATTTTGATGATTTTTGATGATTTTCGTTAGATCTGATTAATCTGTGATTTGAGAGGTGTTTTTGATGTTAAATGATCTCTAAATTGATAAGGAATTGAGTTTTGATTGATGCAATCCCGGATAGGTTGAGTTTCCAAAGTTTAGCTTGTGTTTCAAGGTAGTTTTTGAGGTGATCTTGGTGATCTGATGTTGCTGGGGGTATAAGGTTGTTAATAGGTTGTTTTTAGATGTTATATGATGTTAATGGAAGTGAGGTTTTGCTGGTTTATGGCTGGGCTTTGTTTAGAAGTGGTTTGGATGCATTTTCGGTTGTGTTTGGTGGCCGAAAATGGAGGTTGGATGAGAGCAGCGAGTTTAGGTGCTTTCATTGAAGCAATTAATGCATGATGATGCATTAATCCTCTGCTTTGATGTGTTGAAACAGGGGAGGCATCTTTGGATCCAAGAGTGGTTGATCCGGAAGCTTGATTTGGTGCTTTGGCTTGAAGCAAAGTGGAAATCGGTGAGTGAGTTTGTGGAAATTGGGTTTCAGCTTTTAAAACCAAGGTTTGAAGGTTTTGGGAGCTTAGTTTAAGTCTAAACAACTTTGCTAAGCTCAAGTGTAAGTTTTCGGATTTTCTCTCTAGTGGTGGCCATGATTTTGTTGTGATGCAAAATGATGATTTGCATGTTTTTAATTACTGTTTTGGAAGCATGTTTTAGCATGGATTTTGCTGATGATGTAAGCCATATGTTGAAGGTAACTCTAGGTAGGAGTACCTTGCTTTTATACATTGAAATAATGTGGTTTGATGCTTTGAAATGCATGATGAAAATGGCTTGGTTTAATGCTTTAAAACAGTGGATTAAATGATGAATATGATGTATATTGGCAAGTGATGTTTTGAAAAAGTTAAGGTCACTAAGGTGGTTAAAAGTCCTTGAGTGAGCCTTGTTACTTAAGATCATCAAGGTGGTTAAAAGTCCTTGGATGAGTCTTGTTGCGGACACTAAGGTGGTTAAAAGTCCTTAGGTGATCCTTTCCATGGTGTTTAAAAGTCCATGGGGCCAAGGTGTTTAAAAGTCCTTGGGGCCAAGGTGTTTAAAAGTCCTTGGGGTGATTCAAGCATTGGACACAAAGGTGGTTAAAAGTCCTTGTGTGGTCCTTATTCATGGTGTTTAAAAGTCCATGGCCAAGGTGTTTAAAAGTCCTTGGGGCCAAGGTGTTTAAAAGTCCTTGGGAAAGTTGTTGAACTTGTTTTATGAAATGGAAGTTGTCACTTGAGCCAATATGACATGTTAAGAATATTGTGAAGCATGAGATGCTTGTTTTAATGTTATGTTGAAGCATGAAATTGCTTGTTTAAAGTATGCTTTTGAGCATGTGCAAAGGTTGATTTAAAGCATGTTTTGTAAATGTTTTGAATTGCATTATTGAATGGTTTTTAAGAGCTTTCCTCACTAAGCTTTTGCTTACACTCTCTTCGTTTTCTTAATTAAATAATGCAGAGCATTAGAGTATCTTAAAGGGCAGCAAGAAGGGCAAGAATTCAAGTACAAGTAAAGCTCAATGTATGGAAGGTTTTTGTTAAACATTTAGCTTTTGGGTTATTTGGCAATGGGGGACCAATGTGTATGTTTTGGGAGGTGTTTGAGACTCCCTAAGTATGTTGAATGTTGTTTTGAATGCTGGTTTTTGGATTGGATCATTGCATGCTTGTTTTGGAAGTTTGGTGTTTTGAATAGCTAGCTTGTGTAGGAAGCATGTCTATTGAATTGGGGCTTTTTGCATATGATGTTAGATTGTTGTTTTGATGATTCCTATAAGTCATATATATGTTTAATTGCATGCTGGTAAAGTTTGGTGACACTTGGAGCATGTTTGAATGATCAATTACATGTTTTGGTATGCTTGTTTGCTGCAATCTGTGCAGGCGTTTCGGAACAGTGTGCACCGTTTCGGAACGGGTGCCTTACATGAACCCAGGCGTCCGAAACGGTATGCACCGTTTCGAAACGGTTTGGTCTCTGCCAAGGCCATGTTTCGGAACCCGTTTCGGAACGGCCCGTGTTTCGGATCAGGGTCTACCTGTTTCGGAACGGTCGACCGTTGGGGGCTGACAGTGGCAGTTATATGTTTTGAATTGTTTACGTTTTGGTCCTGAATCTTGTTTGTTCAATTGTATGAGCTTGAGAAGTCCTTTTGAGCTGAAATTTCACAGAGAAGCATGAAACCTGATTAATTTCAAGTTGGTAACTTTAATTTGGGTTAAGTCCTTTTAATTATCAGAAATTACAATTTGGTCCCTAAAGTTGTAATTTGTTCAATTGGGTCCCTGTTTGATCTCTGATGTTAGTGATCTTTGAGTATGATGTTGTGTGATCACAATTAGGATTAATGTGCATCTAGACAAGAGTAAAAAGAAAAAAAAGGGTTGTTAATCAAGGTTGACTTTCGGGTTGACTTTGGTTTTCCCCGTGTGACTTTCTTAATTCGGGTCAACCGTCTAGGCCGGGTTAAGGGGGTTACATTTGGTGGTATCAGAGCTGAGTTTGCGAGTATTTGGGAATGAATGTATGCATGATTGAAGTATGTTTAGTTTGTATGCTTGTTGTTTGAAAGCATGTTCAGTGGCTTGTGATGCTGATGCAATTGAGATGTATGTTATGATGTTGCATGTTGAGGGTACCCATTGCCAAACAAAAGCTAATGAAAGGATGTTGATTTTGAACGAAATTGAGCTTGAATACTTGGATTGCTTACCTTGCTGGGCCTGACTTGTTTTATTTTGCATTGTGATTGCATGGTAAAAGTATGGCACCACGTAGAGAGTTAAGAGGTAGTGTGCGAGCTACGGCTCCCAATGAGAACGAGAATGAAGAGAATACGGGTAGTGCAGTGTTACCCCCTCCTCCGCCTGGTGGTGGTGCTGGAGGTGAGCGAGCTGAAGCTGCAGCTAGTGCTGGAGCTGCTGGACCAGAAGTTGGTCAGGGGCAAGCTATGCCTGATATGTCTATGCTGGTGCAAGCTATTGCGGGTGCTTTTCGAGCAGCAGTAGCTGGAGCTCAAGGAGCTGGGCATCAGGGAGATGCTGGAGTCAGATTACCTTTGGAGCGTTTGCGCAGTCTTGGTGGGACTGAGTTCAGAGGTATGTCTGCTGA
Source organism: Hibiscus tridactylites (assembly GCA_958450335.1). Classification (NCBI taxonomy): domain Eukaryota; kingdom Viridiplantae; phylum Streptophyta; class Magnoliopsida; order Malvales; family Malvaceae; genus Hibiscus; species Hibiscus tridactylites. The sequence continues at coordinate 37,846,050 of OY288289.1, read as the reverse complement.
AAGTTCGGAAGCTTGGCTAGAGAGTACCAAGCGTATCTTGGGTCAGATGAGCTGCACGGATGTGCAAAAGTTGGGCTGTGTTGTGTCCTTGCTGCAGGACGATGCGTACACGTGGTGGACGACCACCATAGCTGGGATGGCTGAAGCTGATGTTTCTTGGACATTCTTTCAGAATGCGTTCAAGAGGAGATATCTTGGAGTGAGATATCTGGATGAGAAAAAGCGTGAATTCATGTCTCTTACCCAAGGGAGCATGAGTGTGGCTGAGTATGAAGTGCAGTTCGTACGGCTCAGTCAGTATGCACCGGAGCTGATACCTGATGAGCGAGAGAGGTGCGAAAGGTTCCGTTATGGCTTGGTGACGGAAGTAAAGACATACATGTTGGCTGCTGAGTACAATGATTTTGATGTGTTGGTTAGCCGATCCAAGGACATTGAGATGAACTTGGGTTTAGCTGCGAAAGGTGCTGGAGCAAGTTCTGGCAAGAGAGCTGCTGAGTATAGTTCCGGAGGTGGACGGAACAAGAGGGGACGTGATCAGAAGTATCAGTCCTCAGCCAAGAGAGGTGGTGGTGCACCTGCTAGAGGTGGTTTTGCTAGAGTTGAACCAAGTGCTTGTTGGATCTGTGGTTCGCGTGGTCACATGAAGCGTGACTGTCCTCGTGCTGTGAGGGAGGTGCAAGCTCCTGTTGCGGCAGCTGGTAATGGATGCTGGAACTGTGGTTCCGTTAACCATCTGAGGCGAGATTGTCCGAGGTTGGCTGGTGGCCAAGATCGTGCTCCTGTTGTTGCAGCACCGCAGAGAGGTCGTGGGCGCGGCCGTGGTAATTTCCAGAGGAGAGAGGAAGGTGGTCGCGGAGTAGCTCATGTTGTGGCTATTCAGCCTGAGGGTGGAGGCCAAGCGAGGGTGTATGCTCAGCGCGAGGGAAGGAATGATGCTGATGTGATTGCAGGTACCTTTACTTTGCAATCCTTGTCATTGCTTTCTTTGATTGATTCTGGATCTACGCATTCATACATTTTGCGTGAGCATGCTGAATTGCTTGGTTTGCCTGTTGAGTCTTTGGATGTTGGAGTTCGTGTCACTAGTTCTTTTGGTGAAACTGTTGTGACTCGAAAGCTTTATAGAAGGTGTCCCTTGGTTGTTCAAGAACATGTCTTTTATGTTGATCTTATGGAGTTGCCCTTTTATGGTTTTGATGTGATCCTTGGTATGGATTGGCTTGCTGAGCATCGTGCTGTTGTGGATTGTGAGAATAAGCGGGTTTCGCTTAAGCTTGCGGATGATTATGAAGTTGTTGTAGTTGGCGAGAATGTGAAGTTTCTTGCTAATGTGGTGTCTACCTTGGAGGCGAGTAGGATGCTGAGGCAGGGTTGCGAAGCTTATCTAGCTTTTGTGATGAATCCTAGCTCTAAGGAGTTGAGGGTGCAAGATATCAAGGTTGTGAAGGAGTTTCCTGGTGTTTTTCCTGAAGAGTTGCCTGGTTTACCTCCTAATCGCGAGGTGGAGTTTGGAATTGAGCTGTATGAGAATACAACTCCTGTGTCCATTACTCCCTATAGAATGGCACCTAAGGAGCTGAAGGAGCTGAAGACGCAGTTGCAAGAGCTGCTAGATCGTGGTTTCATCCGGCCGAGTGTGTCGCCTTGGGGTGCTCCTGTCTTGTTTGTGAAGAAGAAAGATGGCACTATGAGGATGTGCATTGATTACCGTCAGCTGAACAAGTTGACTATCAAGAATCGGTATCCTTTTCCGAGGATTGATGATCTCTTTGATCAATTTCGGGGAGCTGCTGTGTTCTCTAAGATTGACTTGAGGTCAGGGTATTATCAATTGAAGGTGAAGGATGTGGATGTGCCTAAGACAACTTTCAGGACAAGGTATGGGCATTATGAGTTCCTTGTGATGCCGTTTGGTTTGACCAATGCTCCTGCTGCTTTCATGGACATGATGAATCGTGTGTTTCATGAATACCTGGACAAGTTCGTTGTGGTGTTCATTGATGATATCCTCGTGTACTCGCGTACTGAGGAGGAGCACGAAGAGCATTTGAGGGTTGTGTTGCAAGCTTTGTTGGAGAATCAGCTTTATGCTAAGTTGAGCAAGTGTGAGTTTTGGCTTAGGGAGGTGGTGTTTCTTGGGCATGTGGTCTTAGCTGAGGGGATTCGTGTTGATCCTCAGAAGATTGAAGCGGTGATGAACTGGAAAGTTCCTAAGTCTGTTCATGAAGTCCGTAGTTTCCTTGGTTTGGCGGGATACTACCGGAGGTTTGTGGATGGTTTTTCCAAGATTGCTGCTCCTTTGACGAAGCTGTTGCAAAAGGATGTTAAGTATGAGTGGACGGAAGCGAGACAGCAGGCTTTTGAGAAGCTTAAGGCGGCTTTGACTCAAGCTCCTATCCTGATTCAGCCTGAATCAGGGAAAGAGTTTGTGGTCTATAGTGATGCATCCTATGTTGGTTTGGGGTGTGTGCTGATGCAAGAGGGTAAGGTTGTGGATTATGCGTCGCGGCAGTTGAAGGTGCATGAGCGCAACTATCCTACGCATGACATTGAGCTGGCTGCAGTGGTGTTTGCTCTGAAGATCTGGAGACATTATCTGTATCGTGAGAAGTGTACTGTGTACACGGATCACAAGAGTTTGAGGTATCTGATGTCTCAGAAGGAGTTGAATCTTAGGCAGCGACGTTGGTTGGAGTTGCTCAAGGATTATGATCTAACGATTGAGTATCACCCTGGTAAAGCTAATGTTGTTGCTGATGCCTTGAGTAGGAAGGTAGTTGTTGAGGTGAGAGCTATGTTTGCTAGCTTGAGCATATCGCGAGATGGTGGTCTTGTTGCTGAGTTGCAAGTGAAACCATCTTTGGTTCAGTTGATCAAGGAAAAGCAGTTGTTGGATGATTCCTTGGTGTCTCATGTTCAGGATATCGCGGAGGGTAGACCTTCGGATTTCTGCTTTAATGAGGATGGTGTGTTGTGTTTTGGTAGTCGGATAGTAGTGCCTGCTGATGCTGAGTTGAGGCGTGCTATTCTGACTGAAGGTCATAGTAGTCCTTTTGCTATGCACCCTGGTAGTACTAAGATGTATCGTGATCTACGTGATGAGTACTATTGGGTAGGTTTGAAGAAGGATGTTGCAGAGTTTGTGAGCAGGTGTTTGGTGTGTCAGCGAGTTAAGGCTGAACATCAGGTTCCTTCTGGTTTGTTGCAACCGTTGAAAATCCCTGAATGGAAGTGGGAGAGGGTTACCATGGATTTTGTATCTGGTTTACCTTTGTCTCCATCGAAGAAGAATTCTGTTTGGGTGATTGTGGATCGTTTGACGAAGTGTGCGCATTTCTTGCCTGTGCATACTACGTTTTCTTTGGATAAGCTGCCAGAGTTGTACATTGCTGAGATAGTGAGGTTGGATGGTGTGCCTAAGTCGATTGTGTCGGATAGGGATCCGAGGTTCACATCGCGTTTCTGGCAGTGTTTGCATCAAGCTCTGGGTACAAGGTTGCATTTCAGTACATCCTATCATCCTCAGTCGGATGGTCAGTCTGAGCGGGTTATTCAGATTTTGGAGGATATGTTGAGATGTTGCGTGATTGAGTTCTAAGGTTCTTGGGAGAAGCATCTGCCTTTGGTTGAGTTCGCTTATAACAATAGTTATCAGGCGAGTATACAGATGGCACCTTATGAGGCTCTGTATGGGAGGAAGTGTAGGACTCCTCTTTGTTGGGCTGAAACTGGTCAGAAGTTGGTTTCGATGCCTGCTTTGTTGAAAGGGACCACCGAGAAGGTGAAGCTCATTTTGAGAGGTTGAAGGCTGCCTCTGATCGGAAAAAGTCTTACGCGGATTTGAAGCGTAAGGAGATAGAGTATGCGGTGGGTGACCGTGTGTTCTTGAAGGTTTCGCCTTGGAATAAGGTGATGAGGTTTGGCCGGAAGGGTAAGTTGAGCCCTCGGTACATTGGACCATATGAGGTGGTTGAGCGTGTGGGTCCTGTTGCGTATCGGCTGAGGTTACCTCAGGAGTTGGAGAAGATTCATGATGTGTTCCATGTTTCTATGCTCCGGAAGTATAGATCTGATCCTTCGCATGTGATGCCTGTGGAGGAAGTGGTTTTGAATCCGGATTTGACCTATGATGAGGAACCGGTGAAGGTTCTGGATTCGGATTGCAAGGTTCTTCGTGGCAAGACCATTGAGTTGGTGAAGGTGCTGTGGAAGCATCGAGGTGTTGAGGAAGCCACGTGGGAGCGGAAGGAAGACATGCTGAAGCAGTTTCCTTATCTCTTTCCTTCAGGTAAATTTCGAGGACGAAATTTCTTAAGGGGGGGAGAGTTGTAACGCCCCGGTTTTTGGCTTAGGAGTTTTGGGCGTTGACCGGTTGGTCAAAGTGCTGTTCGAATCTTAAGAGGTTAAATTAGGAAAGCCTAGTTCGGGTTGCATTAAAAATATGGAAAAATGTTCTAAAATCATCTTTTAATATAATTAAGTGAAATGTGAAATCAATTTTGGAAAATGAGTTTTGGAAGTGTGACATTTTGGCTAGTGACCAAAATGTAATTTTCGCAAGTTTGGTGGCTGTTTTATAAAGGGTTGGAACTTTGAATCTTTAAGGAGCTATTAATCCAAAAGTGGTTTCTCCAGATTTTTCTAAGATATTTTGAGTTATAATCTAATTTTAAAGTATATCAAAAAGGAGGGAAAAGCCATTTGGCTAATTTCTTAACTAACTTCTCAATTTTCTTTCTCTCATTTTCTATCAACCCAAACACTCCATTTCCAGAGAATTGTTTCTGATTTTCTCACCTAAATCCCTCCTTTCAACTCTCATTTGATTCCAAATCAACATATCTTCAAAACCTCTTCAATTGCTACTTGATTCATCAAGGGTTTTCATTCCAAAAAGTGGAGAAACACAAGTTTGGAGGTAAGAACGTCCTTCTCCTCTAAACTATCAGTTCTTTACTGAAATTCCTAAGTTTTCAATCCTTAATTGATGTTTAATTAAAGGTTTTAAAGTGTTGAAATGGATCTTGGCTTATTATGCAAGATTTTGATGATTTTTGATGATTTTCGTTAGATCTGATTAATCTGTGATTTGAGAGGTGTTTTTGATGTTAAATGATCTCTAAATTGATAAGGAATTGAGTTTTGATTGATGCAATCCCAGATAGGTTGAGTTTCCTAAGTTTAGCTTGTGTTTCAAGGTAGTTTTTGAGGTGATCTTGGTGATCTGATGTTGCTGGAGGTATAAGGTTGTTAATAGGTTGTTTTTAGATGTTATATGATGTTAATGGAAGTGAGGTTTTGCTGGTTTATGGCTGGACTTTGTTTAGAAGTGGTTTGGATGCATTTTCGGTTGTGTTTGGTGGCCGAAAATGGAGGTTGGATGAGAGCATCGAGTTTAGGTGTTTTCATTGAAGCAATTAATGCATGATGATGCATTAATCCTCTGCTTTGATGTGTTGAAACAGGGGAGGCATCTTTGGATCCAAGAGTGGTTGATCCGGAAGCTTGATTTGGTGCTTTGGCTTGAAGCAAAGTGGATATTGGTGAGTGAGTTTGTGGAAATTGGATTTCAGCTTTTAAAACCAAGGTTTGAAGGTTTTGGGAGCTTAGTTTAAGTCTAAACAACTTTGCTAAGCTCAAGTGTAAGTTTTTGGATTTTCTCTCTAGTGGTGGCCATGATTTTGTTGTGATGCAAAATGATGATTTGCATGTTTTTAATTACTGTTTTGGAAGCATGTTTTAGCATGGATTTTGCTGATGATGTAAGCCATATGTTGAAGGTAACTCTAGGTAGGAGTACCTTGCTTTTATACATTGAAATAATGTGGTTTGATGCTTTGAAATGCATGATGAAAATGGCTTGGTTTAATGCTTTAAAACAGTGGATTAAATGTTGAATATGATGTATATTGGCAAGTGATGTTTTGAAAAAGTTAAGGTCACTAAGGTGGTTAAAAGTCCTTGAGTGAGCCTTGTTACTTAAGATCATCAAGGTGGTTAAAAGTCCTTGGATGAGTCTTGTTGCGGACACTAAGGTGGTTAAAAGTCCTTAGGTGATCCTTTCCATGGTGTTTAAAAGTCCATGGGGCCAAGGTGTTTAAAAGTCCTTGGGGCCAAGGTGTTTAAAAGTCCTTGGGGTGATTCAAGCATTGGACACAAAGGTGGTTAAAAGTCCTTGTGTGGTCCTTATTCATGGTGTTTAAAAGTCCATGGCCAAGGTTTTTAAAAGTCCTTGGGAAAGTTGTTGAACTTGTTTTATGAAATGGAAGTTGTCACTTGAGCCAATATGACATGTTAAGAATATTGTGAAGCATGAGATGCTTGTTTTAATGTTATGTTGAAGCATGAAATTGCTTGTTTAAAGTATGCTTTTGAGCATGTGCAAAGGTTGATTTAAAGCATGTTTTGTAAATGTTTTGAATTGCATTATTGAATGGTTTTTAAGAGCTTTCCTCACTAAGCTTTTGCTTACGCTCTCTTCGTTTTCTTAATTCAATAATGCAGAGCATTAGAGTATCTTAAAGGGCAGCAAGAAGGGCAAGAATTCAAGTACAAGTAAAGCTCAATGTATGGAAGGTTTTTGTTAAACATTTAGCTTTTGGGTGATTTGGCAATGGGGGACCAATGTGTATGTTTTGGGAGGTGTTTGAGACTCCCTAAGTATGTTGAATGTTGTTTTGAATGCTGGTTTTTGGATTGGATCATTGCATGCTTGTTTTGGAAGTTTGGTGTTTTGAATAGCTAGCTTGTGTAGGAAGTATGTCTATTGAATTGGGGCTTTTTGCATATGATGTTAGATTGTTGTTTTGATGATTCCTATAAGTCATATATATGTTTAATTGCATGCTGGTAAAGTTTGGTGACATTTGGAGCATGTTTGAATGATCAATTACATGTTTTGGTATGCTTGTTTGCTGCAATCTGTGCAGGCGTTTCGGAACAGTGTGCACCGTTTCGGAACGGGTGCCTTACATGAACCCAGGCGTCCGAAACGGTATGCACCGTTTCGAAACGGTTTGGTCTCTGCCAAGGCCATGTTTCGGAACCCGTTTCGGAACGGCCCGTGTTTCGGAACAGGGTCTACCTGTTTCGGAACGGTCGACCGTTGGGGGCTGACAGTGGCAGTTATATGTTTTGAATTGTTTACGTTTTGGTCCTAAATCTTGTTTGTTCAATTGTATGAGCTTGAGAAGTCCTTTTGAGCTGAAATTTCACAGAGAAGCATGAAACCTGATTAATTTCAAGTTGGTAACTTTAATTTGGGTTAAGTCCTTTTAATTATCAGAAATTACAATTTGGTCCCTAAAGTTGTAATTTGTTCAATTGGGTCCCTGTTTGATCTCTGATGTTAGTGATCTTTGAGTATGATGTTGTGTGATCACAATTAGGATTAATGTGCATCTAGACAAGAGTAAAAAGAAAAAAAAAGGGTCGTTAATCAAGGTTGACTTTCGGGTTGACTTTGGTTTTCCCCGTGTGACTTTCTTAATTCGGGTCAACCGTCTAGGCCGGTTAAGGGGGTTACAAAAAAGGACTACAAAACAAGTTTTAATCAAATTTTAGGAGTTCATGAAAATGATTAGGAGCTTTTCAAAACAATTATATTGCAAAACCTCAATTTCTGTACTTTTTACTTAGTTAAAATTCCAACGGGTCCATTGAAAGGCCCATTTAGACCTGCTCGTCCGAAACCTCTACAAAAAGGACCGCAAAAATGTTTTATTCAAATATTAGGAGTTCAAATAATTGATTAGGAGCTTTTCAACACAATTATATTGCAAAACCTCAATTTCTGTACTTTTTACTAAGTTAAAATTCCAACGGGTCTATTGAAAGGCCCATTTAGACTTGCTCGTCCGAAACCTCTACAAAAAGGACCGCAAAAATGTTTTATTCAAATATTAGGAGTTCAAATAATTGATTAGGAGCTTTTCAAATCAATTATGTAACACCCGTGTTTTGGGGCTAGGAGTTAGCCAGGTTTTAGTTCGAGTCAAATAAAACTTAATTAAAACATTTCATCTTCAAATAATGACCTAATAGAACTTTTGTAGAAAGGGGAGGGCTTATGAGGTAATTTGACCCTAAAGTTTTAAAAAGCTAGACAACTTTAACTAAAAGTTGTCATCTTCTTTTCATCTTCTTTCCAACTTCAAAAAAAAAGAAGAAACCCCATCTCTAAAACCTCTCAAAACCCTAGCTTCAATTCCATCATTTTGCCACATGATTTCAACCCCGTTTTAAGAGGTAATTACATTTTCTTAATCTCCTTTTCAATCTCTATCTATCATTTGTTTTAGATTTCAAAAATGTGGTGTTTTGGGAATTAGGGTTCATGTGGAAATTTGGGGTTTCAATGGGGTTTTTCAATTTGTTTTGATAAATTGTTTTGGGGGTTTGTTTAAGCACTATGAAATACACAACATATGTTAATTTGGTTAATTTTGGATAAAAATTCGTAGTATGGTCTTAAGGCTAGTTTTAAGGTTGTAAAACTTGAGTTTTTGGTGTGGTTTGTGTTGGAAATTGAAGGTTGGTGTTAGGGTAATAGTTGGGGGCTGTTTTGGAAGCATTTGAATGTGCTAAATGTGTTGAAATCACAAGTTTTGGGCTGTGTATAAGGGCTGCTCGGATTTGGTGATTTTGGGGGTTGTTCATGGTTTGAAATGTTGAGTTTGGTGTGTGATTAGTGTTTCGGGTTTGCTACTTTAATTGATGAATTGATTTGTGGTTGTTTTACTTGTGTTGAGATGTCTAGAAGCTTGATTTTGGGTTGGTGAAGCCTTGGGAGCAATTTCGGAAAAAGATTGAAGACCATGGTTGCTTGGTAGTTGAGCTTGGAGTGGAGGTGAGTGGTTAAAATATTTTAAATGGTTTTGAGCAATTGGTTCGAGCATGTGGACTAGGTTGAGATTGGTAGACTCACCTAGAGTTAGGATTAGGGTGGTAGCCTAATCCTAAGCTTTAGTTAGAGACATTGGATGATCTCTTTAATTGATGTTATGCCTCTTGATTATTTGGGTATGTATAATGTGTTATATATGTTGTTGGGACATGGTTTGAGGCATTGCTATGCTTGTGGTTTGTATTGTGATTTTGTATGATGATGTTGAGTTTAATATGATGTAAGATGCCATATTATTACTCTTGAACATGACATTATGATATTATGTTGTTGAGATAATTGATGTTGAGCTTAATGTGATGTAAGATGCCATATTATGACTCTTGAACATCAAAGGTTGTGAAATTTGATTTAATTGGCACTAGTATGCTTGGGTACAATGATCGATCATTAGGATTAGTGTGCACACAAATTGAGTCAAAACGTACGTGGCCTTGGTGGCGTTAAGGCACCAAGGAGGAGTACGGTGATGTAATATTCCACCGGAAGCTTTTATATATTTTTCTACGTGATGATGAGTGGAATCCCATCCGTAGGGCATGTGGCGATGAGTGGAATCCCGCACATGCAAGGACCGGTGATGAGTGGAATCCCACCGAGGTAATGTTGTTGTTGGAAATGTGTTCCAACATGTTATCCGCGTATTCGAGTCATAGCTAGGTGCCAATAAGAGAAAGTATGTTTATGCCAATATGAATTCATGCATACATGATAATATGAATTGACATGTGTATCAATGTAATATGAAATGTGAATTTCAATGTGATACGATATGTGATGTGGCTAATACTTTGAGTTATGTATCATTGTATGTTGAACTATTAAGTTGTTGAGCATGGCATGAATTTGGTAGTATGTTCATGCATCACCCATACTTATGACTCATGTGAATCGAAGGTAAAATCATGTATAATATCATGATGGTTGCTCGTGCTTGGACCCTGCATTGTCGAAGGTTTGTTTTATGAGCATACCCTCACTAAGCTTTTATGCTTACGCTCTCTTTTGTTCGACAATGCAGATAAATAGCTTGTGGGTGGCATGGGCAAGGAAAGGCCTCCAAGTGTTGCTTTTGGTGAGCTCAATGTATGAGTTTTGAGTAAATTAATGTAATAGTTAAGCAATGGGATAGGTTTGATGTATGTTGATATTGGTTTGATTCTTGGATGCCTTGTGTAATATTGTAAATATTGCTTATATTACATGCCATGAATGTCTACGTGTTTTGGTTGCTAAGGCATGAAATCCTAAATGCTTGTATGTCCATATATGCATGAATTGCTTCTTGTATGATTGTTAAGTATGAATGCCTTGAATTATGTTTATTGCTATGTATGGCTCATGTATGCTTGTTGAAATGGTCGTATGTGCGAGTCTTGTGAGTGTTGATTCATGCCTTGTTTCTTTTTGAGCTTCTACATATGTCCATGCATGTTCTTAGTGTTTTTCCATGGTTAGGAAGTCCATAAGTTGGGCAGTAAGTGATCCCCTGCACTAAGGTTTCGAAACCATGGGTAAAGTTTCGAAACCTTTGGTGAGATTTTGGTTCCAGGGCATTTTGCCAACCAAAAGTTTCGAAACCTTTGGGGTAGGTTTCGAAACTATGGTCAAGGGTTTCGAAACTTTCCCCAAGGTTTCGAAACCTTTGGTGAGATTTTGGTTTCAGGGCATTCTGCCAACCAAAAGTTTCGAAACCTTTGGGGTAGGTTTCGAAACTTTGGTCAAAGGTTCCGAAACCTTCCCCAAGGTTTCGAAACCTTTGGAGAATTTTGGTCCCAGGGGTTTCTGCCAGCAAAAGTTTCGAAACCCTTCCCCAAGGTTTCGAAACTTCTGCTTAGTATTGGACTGTTTTGAGTTGTTGGTATGTTCAAAGAGAAAAATACATAGGATTTAATATGCCTTTAGTTAAGATTAAAATTTCGGCGTTTGTTTGTGGTTGGGGGTTCAAAATGACGAGTTTAAAATGAAAAAAAAAATTTAGGGTTGCTAACCGAGGAGGAACTCCTTTGGGTTTCGCTTCGGTTTTCCCCGTGTGGCCCACTCAGACCGATCATCCGGCCAGACCGGGACGAGGGGGTTACATTTGTTGGTATCAGAGCCTAAGGTTTCCGAGACCTTGGGCAGGTAAGTGAGATAAGTTGTGTTCTATGATTGATATGCACGGTGTTTGCTTGCTCTGTAAGTATGACTGCTTGTATGACAAATATGTTGATTGCTTGTTTAAAAGCATGTTGTTTGTTATCCGTGTATGTTGTGATGAATGATTGATTGATTGAGAATGCATGTTGTTTGATAGTACGCTTATGTTTGCTTGTTTAGCAAGTAAGCCCTGTTATATGCTTGGTTGAGCATGTATGTGTGTTGATTTGCTTGAAGCATGTTTAGTAGAGTCCCATTGCTACTATTACATTGAAAAAGTGATTTTTAAGTGAGGGAATCATACTTGAGCCACTTGGAAGCCTTGCCTTGCTAACCCAATCTTGTATGTTTTACTGTTGATATTGTTGTTGATTTAATTGCTTTTCGGTAAGTAGAAGTCGTAGCTTCTGAAAGGGTGGACTAGGTTGAGGGAGTCCATCACCTCAGTTAGAGAGGTATGGTTGTACCAGAATTGAGGTACAATTCGTCCGTTTGAGACGATGTGTATATGGGTTGATTCCTGTGGATGAGGGACGGTGTGATCAACTCTAGCATTAGTTAGTAAGAAGAAGTGAAGGCCTATGGGCGGGGGTCAGAGTGGTGTCAATGTTTTATCGAATGAACCCTTAGTACAGTATCAAGTTGTTTCCTTCAGTTGATTCCGAATCCGTATATCTGTACATTGTTAGCAAGCCTGCAAGTTTGAATATGCCCGGTGAAGTGTTAGAGGTAGGTGCGAGCACCTTGGTTCTTTTAGCGAGATCAAGGTAGGGGTCTCGTGTGAGTAATTTGAAATTCAGAAGTGTTAGTTGGTGACCTTTGGGGTTCGGCTTATGATTTGAATGCAAGACAGCCGGTCAGTATCCGTGAGTGGGAGCTAGTTTGTGTGATTGGGTCAGTGTACGTTGAGTTGTTTTCTAGCAAGCGAAAGAGATGAAGTCACTTCCGATATAGTTGAGCCGAGAAGGAAGCCTTGAGTTTTGACTTCAGGATTGTTTGGTAGGGGTAGAACAAGTCCAGCAAGACTGTTTGTGTGCGATCAAAATTGAGTCTTGAAGTTACGAGATGCTCTGAGAACAGCTTAGAAGAGTCAGATTTTGTTGAAGAACCAGTCTGAAAACAAGAGGACCGAAGACTATCAGTTGTGTACATGTTCAGAGTTACTAGTTTCTAGTAGATGTGAAGTGATCGTCTTCCTACGGTTTTGATGTACCTTTTGTCAAGGTTTGGCTTGAAGAGCACAGAATTAGTGTATACGTTGAGACAAAGAGAGAGTTGCTTTGAAGACACAGATTTTTATGAGACTGTAGTGGTAGGTGAGGATGTGAGCTTCTTATTGAATGTTGATCCAGTTTTAGAGATCAAAGGTCGATTGAGTTTAGTTGACAGGCTTGCTAAGCAATGGTGATGGATTTGATTTTTGAACGAAGATTAGACCGCAGAATGTTAAAATAGTTTGTGTTTTCCTAGAAGTGTTTGGAAGATTTACCGGTTTGTCTCTTGATAGAGAAGAAGAGTTCGTTATTGAGACCGTCTCCGAGGTTGCTTCAGTTTTGTTGCTCTGTAACTTATGAATTCCGGAAGAATTGAGAACGTTGAAGAAATAACTTCGAGGTTAGTTGGATTTTAGACTCATTAGGCCTAGTGCATCATCTCAGAGTTCTACAGTGTAACTTGTGTCGAAGAAAGAGTGACAGTACGAGAAAGTGTTTAAATTTCAGGCAGTTGAAACAAGTGACAGTGATTTGTTGATCAGTTAGTGTGTACTCCAGTCAAATTGAAGATTAATTTGGATTCGATTATTACCAGTTGAAAGTGAGAGAAGTTGAAGTATCGAAGACAGCTTTCGAGGCAAGATATGATCGCTTTGAGTTCCGAGTTATGTCGTTTTGTTTGACTAGTGTACTAGTTACCTTCATAGAGATGTTGAGCAGAATAATTTTCTGAGTTTCATGATCAGTGGTAGTAGCTCTTCTAGATGTCACGTGAGTATATTCAAGTACCGAGGAAGACCATGGCAAGTTTTGAAGTTAGTGTGGTAGATTCTATTAGAGAATTAATTGTATACCAAGTTGTACAACGTGAACTTCGAGTTAATGAAGATGTTCTCTTAGAACATGAAAATTAGCAGAGTGTATTAGAACAAATCTTGAACAGACAAAGGAAGATGTGAGTTGGAAGAAATTGAAGATTGTGACAGATATCTATAGTTCTAGGTCTAGCATTGTTACTTTCAGAGAATTGTAAATAGTGTTTGAAGATAGTTGCTCCATTGATAGATTGCTACAGAAGAATGTTAAGTTGTGTGGTTAGATGCGAGACAATGAGCCCTTGAGAAATTGAAAGAAACTTTGAAGAGAGCTTCGACCTTGAATCAACTTATGTCAGAGAAAGAGTTGTGAACCACAGTGATGGATTACATGTAGAGTTAGGTTGTGTGCTTATACAAGACAGAAGATTGTGGCTTGTTCATCAAGATAGTTGGAAGACCGTGAGAAGAGTTATTCGATATGAGACATAGAGTTAACTACAGTTGTAATTGTTTCGAAGACTTAGAGACAAAGCTTGTATAGTATGAAATGCGCAGTGTATATGTACGTATCATTAGATCTTGAAATATTCGAAGAGTTGGGAATGGTTGGAACTTGAACAACATGAGTAGTTAGAATTGCTTGAAGACTGTGATCTCAAGATTGAGTACTATCTGAAGAGAGTCTACGTAGCAACCGATGTTCCGAGTTGTATTTGCTGTTAGATTAGTAGTTGAGTTACGAGTTGCAATTGCCGAATTCCGTATATCAAATGATAGTAATTTGTGGCCGAGTTTCGGGTTGAGACTACTTTGAGTCAGAATGTTTGATGAGAAACAGTTGCAAGACAGATTCTTGGCACCTCACGTGCAAGCCATAGTGGAAAGAAGACCTTCAGAATACAGTCCAGAGATGATAGAGTTTTGCATTTCAGAGACAGAATAGTTGTACCGACTGACCTAGTGTTTTGAGATGTATTGTTTTGGCCGAAGCGCACGGTGGTTCATTTGTATTGCATCTGAGTAGTGTGAAGACGTATTGTGGGTTGAAGATGAGTACTTCCGGCATGAGTGGATGAATAATGTGGTTCAGTATGAGAGTAAGTATGTAAATTGCCAGTGTGTCAAGACTAAGCTTCAGTTTTCTTCTAGTTTGTTGCATCCGTGGAAGATTCACAGTAAAAGTGAGTAATAAAGATCCGAGATTTCAACTAGAATAATTTTGAAGACGTCCGCATAGTGTTTGGTTAATTAATGAAGACAGAGGATCAGTCAGAGAAAGTTATGAGTCAAGTGTTCAAGCAGTATTGTATGAGTTTGTGAATCGGGCTAGTTCTGTTGTTATCTGTTGCGGTTACCACCAGAGTTAGAAAGGGGTTTGAGATGTGTTACGTGTATCTATGAATCAGAAATGTGAGTCAGATCTGTTCCGTGCTATATTTGTTAAAGATATTGAGTTGAGTTTGAAATTGGCATGCCTTGAAGAATCAGTTGAGATCTTAGTGTAAGATAGCAAGTGTGGTGTGGTAAGTCTTTCGAGTTGGTTAGTACGTTGTGGTGAGAGAGGAAAGCGTGGAGGTGCATGTTTCAGTGGCCCTCCGTGATCGATGAATTTCGGGGACGAAATTTCCTTAAGTGGGGGAGAGTTGTAACACCCGTGTTTTGGGGCTAGGAGTTAGCCGGGTTTTAGTTCGAGTCAAATAAAACTTAATTAAAACATTTCATCTTCAAATAATGACCTAATAGAACTTTTGTAGAAAGGGGAGGGCTTATGAGGTAATTTGACCCTAAAGTTTTAAAAAGCTAGACAACTTTAACTAAAAGTTGTCATCTTCTTTTCATCTTCTTTCCAACTTCAAAAAAAAGAAGAAACCCCATCTCTAAAACCTCTCAAAACCCTAGCTTCAATTCCATCATTTTGCCACATGATTTCAACCCCGTTTTAAGAGGTAATTACATTTTCTTAATCTCCTTTTCAATCTCTATCTATCCTTTGTTTTAGATTTCAAAAATGTGGTGTTTTGGGAATTAGGGTTCATGTGGAAATTTGGGGTTTCAATGGGGTTTTTCAATTTGTTTTGATAAATTGTTTTGGGGGTTTGTTTAAGCACTATGAAATACAAAACATATGTTTTTTTGGTAAATTTTGGATGAAAATTCGTAGTATGGTCTTAAGGCTAGTTTTAAGGTTGTAAAACTTGAGTTTTTGGTGTGGTTTGTGTTGGAAATTGAAGGTTGGTGTTAGGGTAATAGTTGGGGGGCTGTTTTGGAAGCATTTGAATGTGCTAAATGTGTTGAAATCACAAGTTTTGGGCTGTGTATAAGGGCTGCTCGGATTTGGTGATTTTGGGGGTTGTTCATGGTTTGAAATGTTGAGTTTGGTGTGTGATTAGTGTTCCGGGTTTGCTACTTTAATTGATGAATTGATTTGTGGTTGTTTTACTTGTGTTGAGATGTCTAGAAGCTTGATTATGGGTTGGTGAAGCCTTGGGAGCAATTTCGGAAAAAGATTGAAGACCATGGTTGCTTGGTAGTTGAGCTTGGAGTGGAGGTGAGTGGTTAAAATATTTTAAATGGTTTTGAGCAATTGGTTCGAGCATGTGGACTAGGTTGAGATTGGTAGACTTACCTAGAGTTAGGATTAGGGTGGTAGCCTAATCCTAAGCTTTAGTTAGAGACATTGGATGATCTCTTTAATTGATGTCATGCCTCTTGATTATTTGGGTATGTATAATGTGTTATATATGTTGTTGGGACATGGTTTGAGGCATTGCTATGCTTGTGGTTTGTATTGTGATTGTGTATGATGATGTTGAGTTTAATATGATGTAAGATGCCATATTATTACTCTTGAACATGACATTATGATATTATGTTGTTGAGATAATTGATGTTGAGCTTAATGTGATGTAAGATGCCATATTATGACTCTTGAACATCAAAGGTTGTGAAATTTGATTTAATTGGCACTAGTATGCTTGGGTACAATGATCGATCATTAGGATTAGTGTGCACACAAATTGAGTCAAAACGTACGTGGCCTTGGTGGCGTTAAGGCACCAAGGAGGAGTACGGTGATGTAATATTCCACCGGAAGCTTTTATATATTTTTCTACATGGTGATGAGTGGAATCCCATCCGTAGGGCATGTGGCGATGAGTGGAATCCCGCACATGCAAGGACCGGTGATGAGTGGAATCCCACCGAGGTAATGTTGTTGTTGGAAATGCGTTCCAACATGTTATCCGCGTATTCGAGTCATAGCTAGGTGCCAATAAGAGAAAGTATGTTTATGCCAATATGAATTCATGCATACATGATAATATGAATTGACATGTGTATCAATGTAATATGAAATGTGAATTTCAATGTGATACGATATGTGATGTGGCTAATACTTTGAGTTATGTATCATTGTATGTTGAACTATTAAGTTGTTGAGCATGGCATGAATTTGGTAGTATGTTCATGCATCACCCATACTTATGACTCATGTGAATCGAAGGTAAAATCATGTATAATATCATGATGGTTGCTCGTGCTTGGACCCTGCATTGTCGAAGGTTTGTTTTATGAGCATACCCTCACTAAGCTTTTATGCTTACGCTCTCTTTTGTTCGACAATGCAAATAAATAGCTTGTGGGTGGCATGGGCAAGGAAAGGCCTCCAAGTGTTGCTTTTGGTGAGCTCAATGTATGAGTTTTGAGTAAATTAATGTAATAGTTAAGCAATGAGATAGGTTTGATGTATGTTGCTATTGGTTTGATTCTTGGATGCCTTGTGTAATATTGTAAATATTGCTTATATTACATGCCATGAATGTCTACGTGTTTTGGTTGCTAAGGCATGAAATCCTAAATGCTTGTATGTCCATATATGCATGAATTGCTTCTTGTATGATTGTTAAGTATGAATGCCTTGAATTATGTTTATTGTTATGTATGGCTCATGTATGCTTGTTGAAATGGTCGTATGTGCGAGTCTTGTGAGTGTTGATTCATGCCTTGTTTCTTTTTGAGCTTCTACATATGTCCATGCATGTTCTTAGTGTTTTTCCATGGTTAGGAAGTCCATAAGTTGGGCAGTAAGTGATCCCCTGCACTAAGGTTTCGAAACCATGGGTGAAGTTTCGAAACCTTTGGTGAGATTTTGGTTCCAGGGCATTCTGCCAACCAAAAGTTTCGAAACCTTTGGGGTAGGTTTCGAAACTATGGTCAAGGGTTTCGAAACTTTCCCCAAGGTTTCGAAACCTTTGGTGAGATTTTGGTTCCAGGGCATTCTGCCAACCAAAAGTTTCGAAACCTTTGGGGTAGGTTTCGAAACTTTGGTCAAAGGTTCCGAAACCTTCCCCAAGGTTTCGAAACCTTTGGAGAATTTTGGTCTCAGGGGTTTCTGCCAGCAAAAGTTTCGAAACCCTTCCCCAAGGTTTCGAAACTTCTGCTTAGTATTGCACTGTTTTGAGTTGTTGGTCTGTTCAAAGAGAAAAATACATAGGATTTAATATGCCTTTAGTTAAGATTAAAATTTGGGCGTTTGTTTGTGGTTGGGGGTTCAAAATGAAGAGTTTAAAATGAAAAAAAAAATTAGGGTTGCTAACCGAGGAGGAACTCCTTTGGATTTAGCTTCGGTTTTCCCCGTGTGGCCCACTCGGACCGATCATCCGGCCAGACCGGGACGAGGGGGTTACAAATTATATTGCAAAACCTCAATATATGTACTTTTTACTCAGTTAAAATTCCAACGGGTCCATTGAATGGGCCATTTAGACCTGCTCGTCCGAAACCTCTACAAAAAGGACCGCAGAAATGTTTTATTCAAATATTAGGAGTTCAAATAATTGATTAGGAGCTTTTCAAATCAATTATATTGCAAAACCTCAATTTCTGTATTTTTTACTCAGTTAAAATTCCAACGGGTCCATTGAAAGGCCCATTTAGACCTCCTCGTCAGAAACCTCTACAAAAAGGACAACAAAAATGTTTTATTCAAATATTAGGAGATCAAATAACTGATTAGGATCTCTTCAAAACAATTATATTGCAAAACCTCAATGTATGAGTTTTGAGTAAATTAATGTAATAGTTAAGCAATGAGATAGGTTTGATGTATGTTGCTATTGGTTTGATTCTTGGATGCCTTGTGTAATATTGTAAATATTGCTTATATTACATGCCATGAATGTCTACGTGTTTTGGTTGCTAAGGCATGAAATCCTAAATGCTTGTATGTCCATATATGCATGAATTGCTTCTTGTATGATTGTTAAGTATGAATGCCTTGAATTATGTTTATTGTTATGTATGGATCATGTATGCTTGTTGAAATGGTCGTATGTGCGAGTCTTGTGAGTGTTGATTCATGCCTTGTTTCTTTTTGAGCTTCTACATATGTCCATGCATGTTCTTAGTGTTTTTCCATGGTTAGGAAGTCCATAAGTTGGGCAGTAAGTGATCCCCTGCACTAAGGTTTCGAAACCATGGGTGAAGTTTCGAAACCTTTGGTGAGATTTTGGTTCCAGGGCATTCTGCCAACCAAAAGTTTCGAAACCTTTGGGGTAGGTTTCGAAACTATGGTCAAGGGTTTCGAAACTTTCCCCAAGGTTTCGAAACCTTTGGTGAGATTTTGGTTCCAGGGCATTCTGCCAACCAAAAGTTTCGAAACCTTTGGGGTAGGTTTCGAAACTTTGGTCAAAGGTTCCGAAACCTTCCCCAAGGTTTCGAAACCTTTGGAGAATTTTGGTCTCAGGGGTTTCTGCCAGCAAAAGTTTCGAAACCCTTCCCCAAGGTTTCGAAACTTCTGCTTAGTATTGCACTGTTTTGAGTTGTTGGTCTGTTCAAAGAGAAAAATACATAGGATTTAATATGCCTTTAGTTAAGATTAAAATTTGGGCGTTTGTTTGTGGTTGGGGGTTCAAAATGAAGAGTTTAAAATGAAAAAAAAAATTAGGGTTGCTAACCGAGGAGGAACTCCTTTGGATTTAGCTTCGGTTTTCCCCGTGTGGCCCACTCGGACCGATCATCCGGCCAGACCGGGACGAGGGGGTTACAAATTATATTGCAAAACCTCAATATATGTACTTTTTACTCAGTTAAAATTCCAACGGGTCCATTGAATGGGCCATTTAGACCTGCTCGTCCGAAACCTCTACAAAAAGGACCGCAGAAATGTTTTATTCAAATATTAGGAGTTCAAATAATTGATTAGGAGCTTTTCAAATCAATTATATTGCAAAACCTCAATTTCTGTATTTTTTACTCAGTTAAAATTCCAACGGGTCCATTGAAAGGCCCATTTAGACCTCCTCATCAGAAACCTCTACAAAAAGGACAGCAAAAATGTTTTATTCAAATATTAGGAGATCAAATAACTGATTAGGATCTCTTCAAAACAATTATATTGCAAAACCTCAATTTATGTACTTTTTACTCAGTTAAAATTCCATCGGGTCCATTGAAAGGCCCACTTAGTCCTGCTCGTCCGATACCTCTACAAAAAGGACCGCAAAAATGTTTTATTCAAATATTAGGAGTTCAAATAATTATTTAGGAGCTTTTCAAATCAATTATATTGCAAAACTTCAATTTTTGTACTTTTTACTAAGTTAAAATTCCAACGGGTCTATTGAAAGGCCCATTTAGACCTGCTTATCCGAAACCTCTACAAAATGGACCGCAAAAATGTTTTATTCAAATATTAGGAGTTCAAATAATTGATTAGGAGCTTTTCAAATCAATTATATTGCAAAACCTCAATTTTCTGTATTTTTTACTCAGTTAAAATTTCAACGGGTCCATTGAAAGGCCCATTTAGACCTCCTCGTCAAAAACCTCTACAAAAAGGACCGCAAAAATGTTTTATTCAAATATTAGGAGATCATATAATTGATTTGGAGCTCTTCAACACAATTATATTGCAAAACATCAATTTATGTACCTTTTACTTAGTTAAAATTCCATCGGGTCCATTGAAAGGCCCATTTAGACCTCCTCGTCGGAAACCTCTACAAAAAGGACCGCAAAAATATTTTATTCAAATATTAGGAGATCAAATAATTTATTAGTAGCTTTTCAAATCAATTGAAAGGCCATTGAAAGGCCCATTTAGACCTGCTCGTCCGAAACATCTACAAAAAGGACCACAAAAATTTTTTATTCAAATATTAGGAGTTCAAATAATTGATTAGGAGCTTTTCAAATCAATTATATCGCAAAACCTCAATTTATGTACTTTTTACTCAGTTAAAATTCCAACGGGTCCATTGAAAGGCCCATTTAGACCTGCTCGTCCGAAACCACTACAAAAAGGACCGCAAAAAGGATTTATTCAAATATTAGGAGTTCAAATAATTGATTAGGAGCTTTTCAACACAATTATTTTGCAAAACCTCAATTTCTGTACTTTTTACTCAGTTAAAATTCCTACGGGTCCATTGAAAGGCCCATTTAGACATGCTCGTCCGAAGCCTCTACAAAAAGGACCGCAAAAATGTTTTATTCAAATAATTGATTAGGAGCTTTTCAACACAATTAAATTGCAAAACCACAATTTATGTACTTTTTACTCAGTTAAAATTCCTCGAGTCCATAGAAAGGCCCATTTAGACCTGCTCGTTCGAAACCTCGACAAAAAGGACCGCAAAACAAGTTTTAATCAAATATTAGGAGTTCAAATAATTGATTAGGAGCTTTTCAACACAATTATATTGCAAAACCGCAATTTCTGTACTTTTTACTCAGTTAAAATTCCAACGGGTCCATTGAAAGGCCCATTTAGACCTACTCGTCTGAAATCTCTACAAAAAGGACTACAAAACAAGTTTTAATCAAATATTAGGAGTTCAAATAATTGATTAGAATCTTTTCAACACAATTATATTGCAAAACCGCAATTTTTGTACTTTTTACTCAGTTAAAATTCGAACGGGTCCATTGAAAGGCCCATTTCGACCCGCTCGTCCGAAACCTCTACAAAAAGGACTGCAAAACAAGGTTTAATCAAATTTTAGGAGTTCATGTAATTGATTAGGAGCTTTTCAACACAATTATATTGCAAAACCTCAATTTCTAAACTTTTTACTCAGTTAAAATTCCAACGGGTCCATTAAAAGGCCCATTTCGACCTGCTCGTCCGAAACCTCTACAAAAAGGACCGCAAAAATGTTTTATTCAAATATTAGGAGTTCAAATAATTGATTAGGAGCTTTTAAACACAATTATATTGCAAAACCTCAATTTCTCTACTTTTTACTCATTTAAAATTCCAACGGGTCCATTGAAAGGCCCATTTCGACCGGCTCGTCCGAAACCTCTACAAAAAGGACTGCAAAACAAGTTTTAATCAAAATTTAGGAGTTCATGTAAATGATTAGGAGCTTTTCAACACAATTATATTGCAAAACCTCAATTTCTGTACTTTTCACTCAGTTAAAATTCTAACGGGTCCATTGAAAGGCCCATTTAGACCTCCTCGTCCGAAACCTTTACAAAAAGGACCGCAAAAATGTTTTATTCAAATATTAGGAGTTCAAATAATTAATTAGGAGCTTTTCAATAGAATTATATTTCAAAACCTCAATTTCTATACTTTTTACTCAGTTAAAATTTTAACGGGTCCATTGAAAGGCCCATTTAGACTTGCTCGTCCGAAACCTCTACAAAAAGGACCGCAAAAATGTTTTATTCAAATATTATGAGTTCAAATAATTGATTAGGAGCTTTTCAAATCAATTATATTGCAAAACCTCAATTTCTGTACTTTTTACTCAGTTAAAATTCCAACGGATCCATTGAAAGGCCCATTTAGACCTCCTCGTCCGAAACCTTTACAAAAAGGACCGCAAAAATGTTTTATTCAAATATTAGGAGTTCAAATAATTAATTAGGAGCTTTTCAATAGAATTATATTGCAAAACCTCAATTTCTATACTTTTTACTCAGTTAAAATTTTAACGGGTCCATTGAAAGGCCCATTTAGACCTGCTCGTCCGAAACCTCTACAAAAAGGACCACAAAAATGTTTTATTCAAATATTAGGAGTACAAATAATTGATTAGGAGCTTTTCAAATCAATTATATTGCAAAACCTCAATTTTTGTACTTTTTACTCAGTTAAAATTCCAACAGGTCCATTGAAAGGCCCATTTAGACCTCCTCGTCAGAAACCTCTACAAAAAGGACCGCAAAAATGTTTTATTCAAATAATTGATTAGGAGCTTTTCAACACAATTAAATTGCAAAACCACAATTTCTGTACTTTTTACTCAGTTAAAATTCCACGAGTCCATAGAAAGGCCCATTTAGACCTGCTCGTTCGAAACCTCGACAAAAAGGACCGCAAAACAAGTTTTAATCAAATATTAGGAGTTCAAATAATTGATTAGGAGCTTTTCAACACAATTATATTGCAAAACCGCAATTTCTGTACTTTTGACTCAGTTAAAATTCCA
This sequence comes from Hibiscus tridactylites, assembly GCA_958450335.1. Classification (NCBI taxonomy): domain Eukaryota; kingdom Viridiplantae; phylum Streptophyta; class Magnoliopsida; order Malvales; family Malvaceae; genus Hibiscus; species Hibiscus tridactylites. The sequence continues at coordinate 37,823,528 of OY288289.1, read as the reverse complement.
ACGGGTCCATTGAAAGGCCCATTTAGACCTACTCGTCTGAAATCTCTACAAAAAGGACCGCAAAACAAGTTTTAATCAAATATTAGGAGTTCAAATAATTGATTAGGAGCTTTTCAACACAATTATATTGCAAAACCGCAATTTCTGTACTTTTTACTCAGTTAAAATTCGAACGGGTCCATTGAAAGGCCCATTTCGACCCGCTCGTCCGAAACCTCTACAAAAAGGAATGCAAAACAAGGTTTAATCAAATTTTAGGAGTTCATGTAATTGATTAGGAGCTTTTCAACACAATTATATTGCAAAACCTCAATTTCTAAACTTTTTACTCAGTTAAAATTCCAACGGGTCCATTAAAAGGCCCATTTCGACCTGCTCGTCCGAAACCTCTTCAAAAAGGACCGCAAAAATGTTTTATTCAAATATTAGGAGTTCAAATAATTGATTAGGAACTTTTAAACACAATTATATTGCAAAACCTCAATTTCTCTACTTTTTACTCATTTAAAATTCCAACGGGTCCATTGAAAGGCCCATTTCGACCCGCTCGTCCGAAACCTCTACAAAAAGGACTGCAAAACAAGTTTTAATCAAAATTTAGGAGTTCATGTAAATGATTAGGAGCTTTTCAACACAATTATATTGCAAAACCTCAATTTCTGTACTTTTCACTCAGTTAAAATTCTAACGGGTCCATTGAAAGGCCCATTTAGACCTCCTCGTCCGAAACCTTTACAAAAAGGACCGCAAAAAGGTTTTATTCAAATATTAGGAGTTCAAATAATTAATTAGGAGCTTTTCAATAGAATTATATTGCAAAACCTCAATTTCTATACTTTTTACTCAGTTAAAATTTTAACGGGTCCATTGAAAGGCCCATTTCGACCTACTCGTCCGAAACCTCTACAAAAAGGACCGCAAAAATGTTTTATTCAAATATTAGGTGTTCAAATAATTGATTAGGAGCATTTCAAATCAATTATATTGCAAAACATCAATTTCTGTACTTTTTACTCAGTTAAAATTCCAACGGGTCCATTGAAAGGCCCATTTAGACCTGCTCGTCTGAAATCTCTACAAAAAGACCGCAAAACAAGTTTTAATCAAATATTAGGAGTTCAAATAATTGATTAGGAGCATTTCAAATCAATTATATTGCAAAACATCAATTTGTGTACTTTTTACTCAGTTAAAATTCGAACGGGTCCATTGAAAGGCCCATTTCGACCCGCTCGTCCGAAACCTCTACAAAAAGGACTGCAAAACAAGGTTTAATCAAATTTTTGGAGTTCATGTAATTGATTAGGAGCTTTTCAACACAATTATATTGCAAAACCTCAATTTCTAAACTTTTTACTCAGTTAAAATTCCAACGGGTCCATTAAAAGGCCCATTTCGACCTGCTCGTCCGAAACCTCTACAAAAAGGACCGCAAAAATGTTTTATTAAAATATTAGGAGTTCAAATATATGATTAGGAGCTTTTAAACACAATTATATTGCAAAACCTCAATTTCTCTACTTTTTACTCATTTAAAATTCCAACGGGTCCATTGAAAGACCCATTACAACCCGCTCGTCCGAAACCTCTACAAAAAGGACTGCAAAACAAGTTTTAATCAAAATTTAGGAGTTCATGTAAATGATTAGGAGCTTTTCAACACAATTATATTGCAAAACCTCAATTTCTGTACTTTTCACCCAGTTAAAATTCTAACGGGTCCATTGAAAGGCCCATTTAGACCTCCTCGTCCGAAACCTTTACGAAACGGACCGCAAAAATGTTTTATTCAAATATTAGGAGTTCAAATAATTAATTAGGAGCTTTTCAATAGAATTATATTGCAAAACCTCAATTTCTATACTTTTTACTAAGTTAAAATTTTAACGGGTCCATTGAAAGGCCCATTTAGACCTGCTCGTCCGAAACCTCTACAAAAAGGACCGCAAAAATGTTTTATTCAAATATTAGGAGTTCAAATAATTGATTAGGAGCTTTTCAAATCAATTATATTGCAAAACCTCAATTTCTGTACTTTTTACTCAGTTAAAATTCCAACGGGTCCATTGAAAGGCCCATTTAGACCTCCTCGTCAGAAACCTCTACAAAAAGGACCGCAAAAATGTTTTATTCAAATAATTGATTAGGAGCTTTTCAACACAATTAAATTGCAAAACCACAATTTCTGTAATTTTTACTCAGTTAAAATTCCACGAGTCCATAGAAAGGCCCATTTAGACCTGCTCGTTCGAAACCTCGACAAAAAGGACCGCAAAACAAGTTTTAATCAAATATTAGGAGTTCAATAAATTGATTAGGAGCTTTTCAACACAATTATATTGCAAAACCGCAATTTTTGTACTTTTTACTCAGTTAAAATTCCAACGGGTCCATTGAAAGGCCCATTTAGACCTGCTCATCTGAAATCTCTACAAAAAGGACCGCATAACAAGTTTTAATGAAATATTAGGAGTTCAAATAATTGATTAGGAGCTTTTCAACACAATTATATTGCAAAACCGTAATTTCTGTACTTTTTACTCAGTTAAAATTTGAACGGGTCCATTGAAAGGCCCATTTTGACCCGCTCGTCCGAAACCTCTACAAAAAGGACTGCAAAACAAGGTTTAATCAAATTTTAGGAGTTCATGTAATTGATTAGGAGCTTTTCAACACAATTATATTTCAAAACCTCAATTTCTAAACTTTTTACTCAGTTAAAATTCCAACGGGTCCATTAAAAGGCCCATTTCGACCTGCTCGTCTGAAACCTCTACAAAAAGGACCGCAAAAATGTTTTATTCAAATATTAGGAGTTCAAATAATTGATTAGGAGCTTTTAAACACAATTATATTGCAAAACCTCAATTTCTCTACTTTTTACTCATTTAAAATTCCAACGGGTCCATTGAAAGGCCCATTTCGACCCGCTCGTCCGAAACCTCTACAAAAAGGACTGCAAAAAACAAATTTTAATCAAAATTTAGGAGTTCATGTAAATGATTAGGAGCTTTTCAACACAATTATATTGCAAAACCTCAATTTCTGTACTTTTCACTCAGTTAAAATTCTAATGGGTCCATTAAAAGGCCAGTTTAGACCTCCTCGTCCAAAACCTTTACAAAAAGGACCGCAAAAATGTTTTATTCAAATATTAGGAGTTCAAATAATTAATTAGGAGCTTTTCAATAGAATTATATTGCAAAACCTCAATTTCTATACTTTTTACTTAGTTAAAATTTTTACGGGTCCATTGAAAGGCCCATTTCGACCTGCTCGTCCGAAACCTCTATAAAAAAGACCACAAAAATTTTTATTCAAATATTAGGAATTCAAATAATTGATTAGGAGCTTTTGAAATCAATTATATTGCAAAACCTCAATTTCTGTACTTTTTACTCAATTAAAATTCCAACGGGTCCATTGAAAGGCCCATTTAGACCTCCTCGTCAGAAACCTCTACAAAAAGGACCGCAAAAATGTTTTATTCAAATATTAGGAGATCAAATAATTGATTAGGAGCTTTTCAACACAATTATATTGCAAAACCTCAATTTATGTACTTTTTACTAAGTTAAAATTCCAACGGGTCTATTGAAAGGCCCATTTAGACCTTCTCGTCCGAAACCTCTACACAAAGGACCGCAAAAATGTTTTATTCAAATATTAGGAGTTCAAATAATTGATTAGGAGCTTTTCAAATCAATTATATTGCAAAACCTCAATATATGTACTTTTTACTCAGTTAAAATTCCAACGGGTCCATTGAAAGGCCCATTTAGACCTGCTCGTCCGAAACCTCTACAAAAAGGACCGCAAAAAAGTTTTATTCAAATATTAGGAGTTCAAATAATTGATTAGGAGCTTTTCAAATCAATTATATTTTTTACTCAGTTAAAATACCAACGGGTCCATTGAAAGGCCCATTTAGACCTCCTCGTCAGAAACCTCTACAAAAAGGACAGCAAAAATGTTTTATTCAAATATTAGGAGATCAAATAATTGATTAGGATCTCTTCAACACAATTATATTGCAAAACCTCAATTTCTGTACTTTTTACTCAGTTAAAATTCCATCGGGTCCATTGAAAGGCCCACTTAGACTTGCTCGTTCGAAACCTCTACAAAAAGGACCGCAAAAATGTTTTATTCAAATATTAAGAGTTCAAATAATTGATTAGGAGCTTTTCAAATCAATTATATTGCAAAACATCAATTTCTGTACTTTTTACTAAGTTAAAATTCCAACGGGTCTATTGAAAGGCCCATTTAGACCTGCTCGTCTGAAACCTCTACAAAAAGGACCGCAAAACAAGTTTTAATCAAATATTAGGAGTTCAAATAATTGATTAGGAGCTTTTCAACACAATTATATTGCAAAACCGCAATTTCTGTACTTTTTACTCAGTTAAAATTCCAACGGGTCCATTGAAAGGCCCATTTAGACCTGCTCATCTGAAATCTCTACAAAAAGGACCTCAAAACAAGTTTTAATCAAATATTAGGAGTTCAAATAATTGATTAGGAGCTTTTCAACACAATTATATTGCAAAACCGCAATTTCTGTACTTTTTACTCAGTTAAAATTCGAACGGGTCCATTGAAAGGCCCATTTCGACCCGCTCGTCCGAAACCTCTACAAAAAGGACTACAAAACAAGGTTTAATCAAATTTTAGGGGTTCATGTAATTGATTAGGAGCTTTTCAACACAATTATATTGCAAAACCTCAATTTCTAAACTTTTTACTCAGTTAAAATTCCAACGGGTCCATTAAAAGGCCCAATTCGACCTGCTCGTCCGAAACCTCTACAAAAAGGACCGCAAAAATGTTTTATTCAAATATTAGGAGTTCAAATAATTGATTAGGAGCTTTTAAACACAATTATATTGCAAAACCTCAATTTCTCTACTTTTTACTCATTTAAAATTCCAACGGGTCCATTGAAAGGCCCATTTCGACCCGCTCGTCCGAAACCTCTACAAAAAGGACTGCAAAAAACAAATTTTAATCAAAATTTAGGAGTTCATGTAAATGATTAGGAGCTTTTCAACACAATTATATTGCAAAACCTCAATTTCTGTACTTTTCACTCAGTTAAAATTCTAATGGGTCCATTAAAAGGCCAGTTTAGACCTCCTCGTCCAAAACCTTTACAAAAAGGACCGCAAAAATGTTTTATTCAAATATTAGGAGTTCAAATAATTGATTAGGAGCTTTTAAACACAATTATATTGCAAAACCTCAATTTCTCTACTTTTTACTCATTTAAAATTCCAACGGGTCCATTGAAAGGCCCATTTCGACCCGCTCGTCCGAAACCTCTACAAAAAGGACTGCAAAACAAGTTTTAATCAAAATTTAGGAGTTCATGTAAATGATTAGGAGCTTTTCAACACAATTATATCGCAAAACCTCAATTTCTGTACTTTTCACTCACTTAAAATTCTAACGGGTCCATTAAAAGGCTCATTTAGACCTGCTCGTCCGAAACCTCTACAAAAAGGACCGCAAAAATGTTTTATTCAAATATTAGGAGTTCAAATAATTGATTAGGAGCTTTTAAACACAATTATATTGCAAAACCTCAATTTCTGTACTTTTTACTCATTTAAAATTCCAACGGGTCCAATGAAAGGCCCATTTCGACCCGCTCGTCCGAAACCTCTACAAAAAGGACTACAAAACAAGTTTTAATCAAATTTTAGAAGTTCATGTAAATGATTTGGAGCTTTTCAACACAATTATATTGCAAAACCTCAATTTCTGTACTTTTTACTCAGTTAAAATTCGAACGGGTCCATTGAAAGGCCCATTTAGAACTGTCGTCCGAAACCTCTACAAAAAGGACCGCAAAAATGTTTTATTCAAATATAAGGAGTTCAAATAATTGATTAGGAGCTTTTCAAATAAATTATATTGCAAAATCTCAATTTCTGTACTTTTCACTCAGTTAAAATTCCAACGGGTCCATCGAAAGGCCCATTTAGACCTCCTCGTCCGAAACCTCTACAAAAAGGACCGCAAAAATGTTTAATTCAAATATTAGGAGTTCAAATAATTAATTAGGAGCTTTTCAACACAAGTATATTGCAAAACCTCAATTTTTGTACTTTTTACTCAGTTAAAATTCTAACGGGTCCATTGAAAGGCCCATTTAGACCTGCTCGTCCGAAACCTCTACAAAAAGGTCCGCAAAAATGTTTTATTCAAATATTAGGAGTTCAAATTATTGACTAGGAGCTTTTCAAATCAATTATATTGCAAAACTTCAATTTCTGTACTTTTTACTCAGTTAAAATTCCAACGGGTCCATTGAAAGGCCCATTTAGACCTCCTCGTCAGAAACCTCTACAAAAAGGACCGCAAAAATCTTTTATTCAAATATTAGGAGATAAAATAATTGATTAGGAGCTTTTCAACCCAATTATATTGCAAAACCTCAATTTCTGTACTTTTTACTCAGTTAAAATTCTAACGGGTCCATTGAAAGGCCCATTTAGACCTGCTCGTCCGAAACCTCTACAAAAAGGACCACAAAAATGTTTTATTCAAATATTAAGAGTTCAAATAATTGACTAGGAGCTTTTCAAATCAATTATATTGCAAAACCTCAATTTCTGTACTTTTTACTCAGTTAAAATTCCAACGGGTCCATTGAAAGGCCCATTTAGACCTCCTCGTCAGAAACCTCTACAAAAAGGACCGCAAAAATCTTTTATTCAAATATTAGGAGATCAAATAATTGATTAGGAGCTTTTCAACACAATTATATTGCAAAACCTCAATTTCTGTACTTTTTACTTAGTTAAAATTCCAACGGGTCCATTGAAAGGCCCATTTAGACCTACTCGTCCGAAACCTTTACAAAAAGGACCGCAAAAATGTTTTATTCAAATATTAGGAGTTCAAATAATTAATTAGGAGCTTTTCAATAGAATTATATTGCAAAACCTCAATTTCTATACTTTTTACTCAGTTAAAATTTTAACGGGTCCATTGAAAGGCCCATTTGGACCTGGTCGTCCGAAACCTCTACAAAAAGGACCGCAAAAATGTTTTATTCAAATATTAGGAGTTCAAACAATTGATTAGGAGATTTTCAAATCAATTATATCACAAAACCTCAATTTCTGTACTTTTTACTCAGTTAAATTTCCAACGGGTCCATTGAACGGCCCATTTAGACCTACTCGTCCACAACCACTACAAAAAGGACCGCAAAAATGATTTATTCAAATATTAGGAGTTCAAATAATTGATTAGGAGCTTTTCAACACAATTAAATTGCAAAACCGCAATTTCTATACTTTTTACTCAGTTAAAATTCCAACGGGTCTATTAAAAGGCCCATTTAGACCTACTCGTCCGAAACCTCTACAAAAAGGACCGCAAAAATGTTTTATTCAAATATTAGGAGTTCAAATAATTGATTAGGAGCTTTTCAAATCAATTATATCGCAAAATCTCAATTTCTGTTCTTTTTACTCAGTTAAAATTCCAACGGGTCCATTGAAAGGCCCATTTAGACCTACTCGTCCGAATCCACTACAAAAAGGACCGCAAAAAGGATTTATTCAAATATTAGGAGTTCAAATAATTGATTAGAAGCTTTTCAACACAATTATATTGCTAAACCTCAATTTCTGTACTTTTTACTGAGTTAAAATTCCAAAGGGTTCACCAAGCGTGGTCCAACGCGTCGGGTACTCTACTCGACAAACTGACCGCCGTAGGGAACCACTTACATGATTGGAAAGCGACTAGACGCTCCACCTCCAACAATCGAATAGCTGAACTTCAGCGTAAGATTAACTCTTATATGCGTAGGAGAAGACTGTCACAAAACATGTTACTCAATCTTCGTGATGCAAAATTTGAACTTAAACGCCTTCTGGATGCCAAGGAGGCCTACTGGGCACAACGTTCTCGTGTTACCTGGCTTTCGCAAGGTGATAAGAACACTTCCTTCTTCCATGCTCGAGCTTCTAAAAGATGGAAAAAGAACACCATACGTGGTCTTTTCGATGTGGACCAAACTTGGCATACTGAGAAACCTGAGCTTCTTCGGATTGCATCCGAGTATTTTCAGGATTTATTCACATCGTCTAATCCAAACCCCTCTCCGGTGCTCTTGGAACATATTACGCCAGTGGTTAGCGCTGAAATGAATACATCTTTGCTACGACCCTTCATTGAAGAAGAGGTAACCGCAGCTTTCAGGGATATAGGCCTTAGGAAAGCCCTAGGTTTTGACGGCTTCCCTAGTAGTTTCTATAGACAATATTGGGACGTCATAGGGCCTGAGTTTATACTACTTTGTTTGCGCCTGTTACGAGGCGAAGAGGATATGGCAACGGTGAACAAAGCTATCATTGTCCTCATTCCAAAGGTGCCCGACGCATCAAACATGCGTCAATTTTGACCGATCAGCTTATGTACTGTTATTTACAAGACCATAGCTAAGGTTCTTGTGAATAGACTTAAACCTATATTACCATATTGTATCAGTGATGCGCAAGCTTCTTTTGTCAGTGGTAGGAACATTACTGATAATATTCTGATTGCGCATGAACTTGTGCATACCCTCCATACTAACACTGCTTCGATATATCAGGGGGCTGCCTTGAAACTCGATATGGAAAAAGCTTTTGATAAGGTTGAATGGTCTTTTCTTAAAGACGTAATGTTGCGTATGGGATTTGCATCTGACTGGGTAAAATTAATACTCCGATGTGTATCCACTGTGTCTTTTTCAGTTCGTCTTAATGGCACTCTATCCAATGAGTTCTTTCCGACTAGGGGAATTCGGCAAGGGGACCCTCTCTCGCCTTTTCTCTTTTTAATATGCTCCCAAGGGCTTTCAGCGGACCTTGAGGCTGAACAGCATTCGGGACGTCTAATTGGGTTACAGGGCAATAGACGTGGCCCAAGAATTAACCATCTGCTCTTTGCGGATGATAGTATTGTCTTTGTCCGTAACTGCCCAGGGGAAATAGACCAGTTGAAGGAGATTCTCCGGCTGTATGAGGCATCCTCAGGTCAGTCAGTCAACTTTTCTAAGTCGACTGCCTTTTGTAGCTCCCTCTGTTCGAGGGACTTCACACATGCGCTACAACATACCCTTGGCATCCGTTTGGTTGATGACCCTGGAACCTATCTAGGAGTCCCTCTTCTCATCGGGAGGAATCGAACGACCAGTCTTGGTTTCATTAGAGACAAAGTCAATTCTCGCATGACTAAATGGGATACTAACTTGCTGTCGTACAGTGGGCGTGAAGTTCTCATAAAATCAGTGGTGCAAGCTTTGCCTCAATATGTCATGTCATGTTATTTGCTCCCACAGAACATTATGGATGATGCGACACGATCAATCCGCCGTTACTGGTGGACGGGCAGGAGTAACAAAAAAGGATGGCCAATGCTCTCCTGGGATACTATGTGCACCCCCAAAGCTGCGGGGGGCATGGGTTTCCGTGATCTACAGGACTTTAATATTGCCCTCCTTGGGAAACAAATCTGGCGACTAATCCACTCGCCCGACTCCTTACTCGCTAGTGTCCTCAAATCACGCTATTATCCCTCTGGGAATATTATGGAGGCAAAAGTTGACCACCGAGCCTCCTATGCTTGGCGAGGTATATGGCAGGCTTTGCAACAATTACAATCCGGTTTCTTCTGGAGACCTGGAATTGATAGTCGTCTGCGCATCCATCGTGATAATTGGGGTGGATCCAGTGGGCTCTCCTTCTTTGGTAGTTATCAAGATAATGAGGAAATACCCTTGCGATGCGGAGATTTTATGATTCGCCATCATAATGCATGGGATGAACATAAAGTACGTCAATATTTTGACGAAGACGACGCAGCCAACATATTGCACGTACCAATATCTGATGTCTAACACGATACCTTGCTATGGGGCTTTCATGATACCAATATATATTCCGTACGCTCCGGTTACCTATTCTTACGTAGGACCCCACGACCTCTTGAGCGTCCGAACCCTCTATGGAAGATTATTGCTAAATCCAACACACTCCCGAAGATCCGCACCTTTGGGTGGCGGGTAGGACAGGGAGCGTTACCCACAGGGGACCGACTTGCGACTATTGGATTGGGCACTGGCATGTGTCCGTTCTGCCCTTCGATGCTCGAATCTGCACTTCATGCTTTCAGGGACTGTCCCGGCGCTGCTGAGACACTCCGCCTTGCAGGTTTCCCGAGCGCACTTCGTGATAGCAGCGCAACCTCGATGTCACTTTGGCTGGAACAGGGAGCTAGGCTCCTCTCTTGCGCACAATTTGATCTCCTCCTAACTACACTTTGGAATAGGAGGAATGAGTGGGTCCATTCTCAGCGTTTGCAGCCCCCTTGGCTCACCTTGATGAACTCACAGGATCTACTTCGCGACTACCTATCGGCCAAAGCAGACATTCCCACGACGAGGCAGCAGACGACGACAGCACTTTCCCCACCTGTATGGAGGCCGCCGCCAGCTGGATCAATCAAAATCAATGTTGATGGTGCTTTCCACCCCTCTACAGGATCGGCTGGTATTGGCATCGTGGCCCGTGATGCTACTGGAGCTATCCTGCTTGGGCGGGCTGTTTACTTGGACACTATTGCAGATTCTACGTCGGCAGAGCTACGGGCGATATCGGATGGTGTCCATTTAGGTGTTGAGGCGGGTTGGACTGGGTTTCTTCTTGAATCAGATGCGACCCTGCTGATCAATCGGTTGTGTAGAGCAGGCGAGGATGCCTCCACTCTTCAACGACAGTTGCAGGATACTAGATCTTTCATTGCCAATGTATCAGGTCTTAGCTTACATTATGTACCGCGTGGAGCTAACGTTTTAGCTCATTCTGTAGCCAATTGGGCTCTGCATTTTCATTCATCCATGTATTTTGGGTCGGGCTTGCCCGATGCTCTACGAACTTTTGTACCGGTTGTTAACCAACCACCTTGATTTATAAAATATTTTGGGCACTCTTTTCCCCTCCTAGGGCCTTGCTGGGCTAGCCCAGTAAGGATTAGTGGGGTTTTTAATGAGGCCCTTTCTTCAAAAAAAAAAATTCCAAAGGGTCCATTGAAAGGCCCATTTAGACCTGCTCGTCCGAAACCTCTACAGAAAGGACAGCAAAAATGTTTTAATCAAATGTTAGGAGTTCAAATAATTGATTAGGAGCTTTTCAACACAATTATATTGCAAAACCTCAATTTCTGTATTTTTTACTCAGTTAAAATTCCAACGGGTCCATTGAAAGGCCCATTTAGACCTACTCGTCAGAAACCTCTACAAAAAGGACCGCAAAAATGTTTTATTCAAATATTAGGAGATCAAATAATTGATTAGGAGCTTTTCAACACAATTATATTGCAAAACCTCAATTTCTGTACTTTTTACTCAATTAAAATTCCAACGGGTCCATTGAAAGCCCATTTAGACCTACTTGTCCGAAACCTCTACAAAAAGGACCGCAAAAATGTTTTATTCAAATATTATGAGTTCAAATAATTGATTAGGAGATTTTCAAATCAATTATATCGCAAAACCTCAATTTCTGTACTTTTTACTCAGTTAAAATTCCAACGGGTCCATTGAAAGGCCCATTTAGACCTACTCGTCCGAAACCACTACAAAAAGGACCGCATAAAGGATTTATTCAAATATTAGGAGTTCAAATAATTGATTAGGAGCTTTTCAACACAATTAAATTGCAAAACCGCAATTTCTATAATTTTTACTCAGTTAAAATTCCAACGGGTCCATTGAAAGGCCCATTTAGACCTACTCGTCCGAAACCTCTACAAAAAGGACCGCAAAAATGTTTTATTCAAATATTAGGAGTTCAAATAATTGATTAGGAGCTTTTCAAATCAATTATATCGCAAAAACCTCAATTTCTGTACTTTTTACTCAGTTAAAATTCCAACGGGTCCATTGAAAGGCCCATTTAGACCTACTCGTCCGAATCCACTACAAAAAGGACCGCAAAAAGGATTTATTCAAATATTAGGAGTTCAAATAATTGATTAGAAGCTTTTCAACACAATTATATTGCAAAACCTCAATTTCTGTACTTTTTACTCAGTTAAAATTCCAAAGGGTCTATTGAAAGGCCCATTTAGACCTGCTCGTCCGAAACCTCTACAAAAAGGACAGCAAAAATGTTTTAATCAAATGTTAGGAGTTCAAATAATTGATTAGGAGCTTTTCAACAAAATTATATTGCAAAACTGCAATTTCTGTACTTTTTACTCAGTTAAAATTCCAACGGGTCTATTGAAAGGCCCATTTCGACCCGCTCGTCCGAAACCTCTACAAAAAGGACTGCAAAACAAGTTTTAATCAAATTTTAGGAGTTCATGTAAATGATTAGGAGCTTTTCAAAACAATTTTATTGCAAAACCTCAATTTCTGTACTTTTTACTTAGTTAAAATTCCAACGGGTCCATTGAAAGGCCCATTTAGACCTACTCGTTCGAAACCTATACAAAAAGGACCGCAAAAATGTTTTATTCAAATATTAGGAGTTTAAATAATTGATTAGGAGCTTTTCAACACAATTATATTGCAAAACCTCAATTTATGTACTTTTTACTCAGTTAAAATTCCAACGGGTTTTGTTCAAAAAAAAATTCCAACGGGTCCAATGAAAGGCCCATTTAGACCTGCTCGTCCGAAACCTCTACAAAAAGGACCGCAAAAATGTTTTATTCAAATATTAGGAGTTTAAATAATTGATTAGGAGCTTTTCAACACAATTAAATTGCAAAACCGCAATTTTTGTACTTTTTACTCAGTTAAAATTCCAACGGGTCCATTGAAAGGCCCATTTAGACCTGCTCGTTTGAAACCTCTACAAAAAGGATCGCAAAAATGTTTTAATCAAATATTAAGAGTTCAAATAATTGATTAGGAGCTTTTCAAATCAATTATATTGCAAAACCTCAATTTTTGTATTTTTTACTCAGTTAAAATTCCAACGGGTCCATTGAAAGGCCTATTTAGACCTCATCGTCAGAAACCTCTACAAAAAGGACCGCAAAAATGTTTTATTCAAATATTAGGAGATCAAATAATTGATTAGGAGCTTTTCAAATCAATTGAAAGGCCATTGAAAGGCCCATTTAGACCTGCTCGTCCGAAACCACTACAAAAAGGACCGCAAAAAGGATTTATTCAAATATTAGGAATTCAAATAATTGATTAGGAGCTTTTCAACACCATTATATTACAAAACCTCAATTTCTGTACTTTTTACTCAGTTAAAATTCCAACGGGTCCATTGAAAGGCCCATTTAAACCTGCTCGTCTGAAACCTCTACAAAAAGGACAGAAAAAATGTTTTAATCAAATATTAGGAGTTCAAATAATTGATTAGGAGCTATTCAACACAATTATATTGCAAAACCGCAATTTCTGAAATTTTTACTCAGTTAAAATTCCAACGGGTCCATTGAAAGGCCCATTTCGACCCGCTCGTTCGAAACCTCTACCAAAAGAACTGCAAAACAAGTTTTAGTCAAATTTTAGGAGTTCATGTAAATGATTAGGGGCTTCTCAAAACAATTATATTGCGAAACCTCAATTTCTGTACTTTTTACTCAGTTAAAATTCCAACGGGTCCATTGAAATGCCCATTTAGATCTGCTCGTCCAAAACCTCTACAAAAAGGACCGCAAAAATGTTTTATTCATATATTAGGAGTTCAAATAATTTATTAGGAGCTTTTCAACACAATTATATTGCAAAACCTCAATTTTTGTACTTTTTACTAAGTAAAAATTCCAACGGGTCTATTGAAAGGCCCATTTAGATCTGCTCGTCTGAAACATCTACAAAAAGGACCGCAAAAATGTTTTATTCAAATATTAGGAGTTCAAATAATTGATTAGGAGCTTTTCAAATCAATTATATTGCAAAACCTCAATTTCTGTATTTTTTACTCAGTTAAAATTCCAACGGGTCCATTGAAAGGCCCATTTAGACCTCCTCGTCAGAAACCTCTACAAAAATGACCGCAAAAATGTTTTATTCAAATATTAGGAGATCAAATAATTGATTAGGAGCTTTTCAACACAATTATATTGCAAAACCTCAATTTCTGTACTTTTTACTCAGTTAAAATTCCATCGGGTCCATTGAAAGGCCCATTTAGACCTCCTCGTCAGAAACCTCTACAAAATGACCGCAAAAATGTTTTATTCAAATATTAGGAGTTCAAATAATTTATTAGGAGCTTTTCAACACAGTTAAATTGCAAAACCGCAATTTCTGTACTTTTTACTCAGTTAAAATTCCGATTGTATGGGTTAAATGTGGAAGATAATACTTTGAAAGAGTGGGCGTCGGTGCTTGGGTGTTCAGTTGGTTATTTTCCTTCGGACTATTTGGGTTTGCCTCTTGGAATTAAATGTAATTCTGCAGGTATTTGGGACCCCGTGGTGAAGAAAATGCACGACACTTTGGCTAGCTGGAAATCTTCAAACTTGTCTTTCAGTGGTAGGTTGATTATGATCAAATCTGTCTTATGCTCCATTCCTATCTACTATCTATCGCTGTTCCCGGTTCCGTCTTCAGTGGTCAAGGAGTTTAATAAAATTATGGCTAATTTTTTATGGGGCAGTTTGCACTTGCATAGGAAAATTCATTGGGTTGACTGGAATTCAGCATGCCTTCCTACTTCACTCGGTGGTTTGGGCATCCGCAATATCTCTGTTCAAAACCGTTTCCTCCTTAGTAAGTGGATTTGGAAATTTTCCAATGAGAGAAATAGCCTATGGAAGAAAGTTATATGTGCTAAATACAATATTGACCGTCATTCCATGGAACCTGGTGATCATTGTTCAGCGTCCCATAGTTGGCTTTGGAAAGGCATTGTTAAATCATTTTACAGCAATGATGAGATTGGTACCTGTATGCGGAATAATTTAATTTATCAAGTCGGCGATGGGGCTTCTATCAGATTCTGGTCTGATTGGTGGATAGGTGATGCTCCTTTAATGTCGAACTTCCCCCGTATTTATGCTCTATCAGTTAATAAAACTGGTCGAGTGGCAGATTTTGGTGCGAAAGATTCTCAAGGGTGGAAATGGAATGTTGTCCTCCGAAGACAAGTTTTCGATTGGGAATTGGGCCAGTGGTCGTCTTTCTTGCTCCTTCTAAATTGTTTTAAGTCTTCCTGTGTGGGTGAAGATTGTTTAGTTTGGAAAAATTCTAGTGATGGTAGGTTATCCTCGAAGGAATGTTATAAACTACTGTATCCGATGAATGCTCAGTCTCATTTCTGGATTTCTTTTGCATGGCAAGGCCTAACCCCTCCTAGAATCGATTTCTTCCTGTGGCAAGTTTTCAAACAAAGATTGCCTGTTAAATCAGAACTTCATCGCAGAGGCGTTAGTTCTTTGGTGGATCTCAATTGTCCGCTTTGCAATTCTCATGTTGAAACTATTAAGCATTTGTTTTTCTCCTGTAGTTTTGCCTGGGGCCTTTGGATGAAGTTTGCAGGTTTCTGGGATATTAATTTGGTGCTCCCTGCTGATGCGGAAGGGGTTTTCTTTTATTGGAATCATGCGAAACCGACTTCCGCAAATGACAAGCTTTGGAAGATTATTCCTTGTTCTATTCTATGGTCTCTTTGGCTGATGCGAAATGATGTAGTGATCAAAAAGCTTAAACCTGACCCAGTTAATCTCCTTTTTGTTACCAAATACAGACTAGCCTTATGGTTCTTGGCTCTTAATCCTTAGTGCTCAGCTTCTTTGGATGATATTATATGTAATCCTGCAGTGGTTGATCGTAAGGTAGGGGCTTCATTCTCTGGTGCTGTCTCTGAAGCTTGGTCCCCTCCTCCACTAGGGTTCTTGAAGCTTAATATCGATGGGGCGATGCCCAAATCCGGGAGCATGGGAGGTATTGGTGGTCTTATCAGTGATTCCTCAGGGGTTAGGGTGGCGTCTTTTTCGGAGCAATGTGGTTTTGGTCCTCCAATTGCAGCAGAAATCGCGGCTCTAAGGCGAGGTATTGATTTATTCATGAGCATTCCGCTTGAGAAAAGGTCTCGCCTCATAATAGAATCGGATAGCAAAACGTTAATAAGTTGGTTAGTAGATCCTTCTTCTTGCCCTGGGGCTTTCAAGAGTGGAATTATAGTGTTGGCAGATGTTATTAAGTTGAATAATTGTATTATGCGGCACATTCCGAGGGCCATTAACCTTGCTGCGGATGGTCTTGCAAAAGCAGGAATAGGGTAAACTGAATTCTTTTGTCCTGCGTTTTCATAGATATACGTCTGTGGATGGGATGAATCAGGTTTTGAGTTGTTCAGAGGGTTTTGATGTACATTCTTTACTTGTAATACTACCTCCTTAAGGTACTCTTTTCCTCCATTAGGTCTAGGGAGGTTTTTAATGAGGCCTAAAGGTTGTAGTTTCTTTTATATTCTATATTAATACATATCATTGATCAAAAAAAAATTCCAACGGGTCCATTGAAAGGCCCATTTAGACCCGCTCGTCCGAAACCTCGACAAAAAGGACCGCAAAACAAGTTTTAATCAAATATTAGGAGTTCAAATAATTGATTAGGAGCTTTTCAACACAATTATATTGCCAAACCGCAATTTCTGTACTTTTTACTAAGTTAAAATTCCAACGGGTCCATTGAAAGGCCCATTTAGACCTGCTCGTCTGAAACCTCTACAAAAAGGACCGCAAAACAAGTTTTAATCAAATATTAGGAGTTCAAATAATTGATTAGGAGCTTTTCAACACAATTAAATTGCAAAACCGCAATTTCTGTACTTTTTACTCAGTTAAAATTCCAACGGGTCCATTGAAAGGCCAATTTCTACCCGCTCGTTGGAAACCTCTACAAAAAGGACTGCAAAACAAGTTTTAATCAAATTTCAGGATTTCATGTAATTGATTAGGAGCTTTTCAACACAATTATATTGCAACACCTCAATTTCTGTACTTTTTACTCAGTTAAAAATCTATCGGGTCCATTGAAAGGCCCATTTAGACCTCCTCGTCAGAAACCTCTACAAAAAGGACCGCAAAAATGTTTTATTCAAATATTAGGAGATCAAATAATTGATTAGGAGCTTTTCATATCAATTGAAAGGCCCATTTAGACCTGCTCGTCCGAAACCTCTACAAAAAGGACCGCAAAAACGTTTTACTCAAATATTAGGAGTTCAAATAATTGATTAGGAGCTTTTCAACACAATTATTTTTGCAAAACCTCAATTTCTGTACTTTTTACTCAATTAAAATTCCAACGGGTCCATTGAAAGGCCCATTTCGACCCGCTCGTCCGAAACCTCTACAAAAAGGACTGCAAAACAAGTTTTAATCAAAATTTAGGAGTTCATGTAAATGATTAGGAGCTTTTCAGCACAATTATATTGCAAAACCTCAATTTCTGTACTTTTTACTGAGTTAAAATTCGAACGGGTCCATTGAAAGGCCCATTTAGAACTGTCGTCCGAAACCCCTACAAAAAGGACCGCAAATATGTTTTATTCAAATATTAGGAGATCAAATAATTGATTAGGAGCTCCTCAACACAATTATATTGCAAAACCTTAATTTATGTACTTTTTACTCAGTTAAAATTCCATCGGGTCCATTGAAAGGCCCATTTAGACCTCCTCGTCAGAAACCTCTACAAAAAGGACCGCAAAAATGTTTTATTCAAATATTAGGAGATCAAATAATTGATTAGGAGCTTTTCAAATCAATTGAAAGGCCATTGAAAGGACCATTTAGACCTGCTCGTCCGAAACCTCTACAAAAAGGACCGCAAAAATGTTTTATTCAAATATTAGGAGTTCAAATAATTGATTAGGAGCTTTTCAAATCAATTATATCGCAAAACCTCAATTTCTGTACTTTTTACTCAGTTAAAATTCCAACGGGTCCATTGAAAGGCCCATTTAGACCTGCTCGTCCGAAACCACTACAAAAAGGACCGCAAAAAGTATTTATTCAAATATTAGGAGTATTGATTAGGGGCTTTTCAACACAATTATATTGCAAAACCTCAATTTCTGTACTTTTTACTCAGTTAAAATTCCAACGGGTCCATTGAAAGGCCCATTTAAACCTGCTCGTCCGAAACCTCTACAAAAAGGACCGCAAAAATGTTTTATTCAAATATTAGGAGTTTAAATAATTGATTAGGAGCTTTTCAACACAATTAAATTTCAAAACCGCAATTTTTGTACTTTTTACTCAGTTAAAATTCCAATGGGTCCATTGAAAGGCCCATTTAGACCTGCTCGTCCGAAACCTCGACAAAAAGGACCGCAAAACAAGTTTTAATCAAATATTAGGAGTTCAAATAATTGATTAGGAGCTTTTCAACACAATTACATTGCAAAACCGCAATTTCTATACTTTTTACTCAGTTAAAATTCCAACGGGTCCATTGAAAGGCCCATGTAGACCTCTTCGTCTGAAACCTCTACAAAAAGGACCGCAAAAATGTTTTATTCAAATATTAGGAAATCAAATAATTGATTAGGAGCTTTTCAAATCAATTAAAAGGCCATTGAAAGGCCCATTTAGACATGCTCGTCCGAAACCTCTACAAAAAGGACCGCAAAAATGTTTTATTCAAATATTAGGAGTTCAAATAATTGATTAGGAGCTTTTCAAATCAATTATATCGCAAAACCTCAATTTATGTACTTTTTACTCAGTTAAAATTCCAACGGGTCCATTGAAAGGCCCATTTAGACCTGCTCGTCCGAAACCACTACAAAAAGGACCGCAAAAAGGATTTATTCAAATATTAGGAGTTCAAATAATTGATTAGGAGCTTTTCAACACAATTATATTGCAAAACCTCAATTTCTGTACTTTTTACTCAGTTAAAATTTAAACGGGTCCATTGAAAGGCCCATTTAGACCTGCTCGTCCGAAACCTCTACAAAAAGGACAGCAAAAATATATTAATCAAATATTAGGAGTTCAAATAAATGATTAGGAGCTTTTCAACACAATTATATTGCAAAACTGCAATTTCTGTACTTTTTACTCAGTTAAAATTCCAACGGGTCCATTGAAAGGCCCGTTTTGACCCGCTCGTCCGAAACCTCTACAAAAAGGACTGCAAAACAAGTTTTAATCAAATTTTAAGAGTTCATGTAAATGATTAGGAGCTTTTCAACACAATTATATTGCAAAACCTCAATTTATGTACTTTTTACTCAGTTTAAATTCCAACGGGTCCATTGAAAGGCCCATTTAGACCTGCTCGTCCGAAACCTCTACAAAAAGGACCGCAAAAATGTTTTATTCAAATATTAGGAGTTCAAATAATTGATTAGAATCTTTTCAACACAATTATATTGCAAAACCTCAATTTCTGTACTTTTTACTAAGTTAAAATTCCAACGAGTAGTTAAAATTCCAACGGGTAAAAATTCCAACGGGTGTGGGATGGCTCTCAATTCTCTCTCAACTTTTTCGGGTTTTCTTTTTTGCATTTTGCTTGCTCCTCTTTTTCCGGTGGATTTCCTCTCTCTTCCACCGGTTCCCCTTCCCCTCACGGCTCTCTCTCTTCTGCCGCTTATGCAAGTAATCAACCAGATAAGATTTCCCTTGGATTTCGGGAAGAGCAATCGTCAAGCCGTCCCATACCAACCGATTTTATCTCTTGTTTTTAATTGTTTATCTATTACTTTTTGTTGTCAATGTTTATTATTAACTCTCTATTTTATTCATTTTCATGACTGCCGTGCGAATCTGGGATTTTCACTCATCATTTCCTTTCATTTCACTTTGTTTGGTTTAAATCTGGAAGTTTCCCATCGGAAATCACTAGATCTGTTCGGTAAGCTCTTCCCTTTTTGTTATCAGTGTTTATTATTAACTCTCTATCTAATCCATTTTTTTGTTTTTCTGATGGCTTTCCCGGTTGCAATCCTCCATCTTCTCCTCACCGTCGGCAAGAACCATCGCACAAATAGACTCTTTTTCCCATTAGATCCTTGGTTTATCGTTAGATCCGGCACCGTTTCTTTAAAGCTGACTAAATCCGAGTGGCTCCTAAAACTTTTAGTTGTCTTGGATTTTTTCAATTTTCTTTCATTTTGGGTTCTTTTGGGACTTTTCTTTTTATCTATTCCATATAACCTAAATTTTCTCCCATGTTTTTGCAGATCTATATCTTTACGCATACCCAAATCGGAGTTGGGGGTGGCTCTGTCTATCAACGACGGTTGGTCTAAACCATTTTTTCATTTTCCGACGATGGTTTCTTCAAACTTTCTGTCGGATTTGGAGACCATCTGCCATCGACTCTTTAAGGGCTTCTTCAAACCGATCTTGTTTCTAGGGTTTTCTTCCCCTTATTTCTCTTTTATTTTATCATCATTTCTTCCCATATTTACTTTTGTCTCTTATTATGTGGTTTTAGGTATTCCAGATGCCTCTCTTCCGTTTTTCCGACTGTCGCAAAGCCATCCCCCTCTCTTTGTGTTCTGGTGGTGGTTAACAGCGGCGTACCAAAGACGGCTAGGGTTTTCTCCCTTTTTATTTTTTATCTTTTTTAATCCTTTTAATATTCTGATAATAATCTTGATTTGCTATATTTTTCAGATATGCCTAAATCTCCATCTCAGAGGATATGCCCCTTTGGCCAGCCTCCGGCTCTTATCATCGTATGTCTTCCTGATGTTCTTAAACTCCCTATGTTTATTTCCTAAGTACTTTTTCCTTTTCGTGTTTTTTACCTCGAAATCTTGCTGGTTACATATGTTAGTATTAATTTCATTTTCACTAATCTATTGGCCTGTCATCTCTGTCTTGGTTTTTACTTTCTATCAATGTTCAGTCTGTGATGAACCCTTACTTTTTTATGCCTTTAACAAGACTCGGTTCTCTGTGGTTTATATCTTTACACTTTTACTTTATTAATATAATTCTACATCAAGCCCTCATTGGGAATCAACTACAAGCCCAATTTCTGGGATCTTACAATTTAGCCTATTTCTGCAATATTCAATATCTTCTCTTCATTTCTAAGTTGCTATCTTTACTTGTTTATCAATGTTTGGTATGGAAATATCCAGGTTGCAATATAATGTATATTCATTCTTCATGGTTAATATTCTTGCACATCACTTACATTCAGCTATGTCACATAAGGATTGTTCACCTCTCTTCTTATCTAGTTAATTTTTTCACCCCATCCGTATCTGTTTCCTCACCTACCTGTGATGTATGCTGCAACTTTTCTCCTTCAGACTTTATCTATAAGTTTCTTTATCTTGTCTTTATATACTTTTAAGATCAATGTTTTGGTTACACATACTAAGATCCCAACTTCCCTAAACATTATTTTATATTACTTTATGAATATTAAGGGTAGTGCATATCTATATACTACATTTTTCATTTTAACCAATCTCTTCCCAATTTTGTTATCAATATCCTCTTTCCAGCATAATTTTTATTTACTGATTGTAAATCATAAATGTATCAGTACGAACTATCTCAATTACTTAGCCATCAAATCTTACTTAACCTATATTTTCCTTTTACATACTTCTTTAATCAATTTCACCTGCACAAATATTATATTCCTGCTGTATTGTATGCACTCTAATATCATCTTTATCATGCAGCTCTTCAGTTACTTCAACAATCCTTGGTGGCCCATTCAACGCCTAAGTTATTATGTATTTTTTTAAAGTTTTTTTATTTTATGTTTATTTCATTTCTCCCCCATCATTTATTTGCTCATTTGGTCTGTATTTAATTTCTCTGCCCCGCTTCTCTCTCTCCCTGGGACTGTAATTTTATTTTCCTGTTTCCCTCTTGCTTTTTCATTCTCTGTGGCTTTTATATGGTTGACTTTTATTATTAGATACATGTTTCTAGGGTTTTTACCTTTCTCTAGATGTGTAAATCTAGGCCTGCTCTCTATTTTTAGATGTATGTTCATAGGTTATTACACTGCTTTATCTGGTATCTTTCTCGTTTATCAGTCTCATGTATGTTACTTCCTTTGCCCTAAATTATGCTTCTTCAATATCATTCACTGCGCTTCCCTCTACACCTTTCTAGGTGAATTCTCTCGAGCCCTTTCAAGGGATTTTAAATCTACCCTACCTTTTAGGGATACTATAACAGTTTTATCCTCTCATTCACTTTACCTATTTTATAGGTCATACATATTCCTTAATTACGAAGCTTTTACCCCCTGGTTTTTACCAAATGCAATATTCAAGGCCTTAACATTTAATCTCATCTTCTCAATTATTATTATCAATTACTTTTATCAAATTTCTTTTCTTATAACGGTTTTATTTACTATTATTTATAACTCCCCGTCTTTATACCGGTTTTACTACTATCTTAAATTTTATAAATCATTTGAATGCCATTTATTACAATCTATTTATTTTCAAAAAGCATTTACCTTAATCTTTGCCTCTTCCGTTACATCTATGTTACTTAATTTTTTATTCTGTTGTTTCACAACATATTACTTTCCCTCACCTACCCAAACAATAAATATATATTCTAAAAAAATATCTAGTCACACTTCTACAAAAATAAATTTAAATGTTACCCACATTCTTTTCCTTCAAGATTTTTCTAACTTTTTTACCTCTCTCTTAATATTTTCAAATGTTAAAACTTTTCAAAACTTTTATTTCACTATAACCCCCCATTTATTGTGCCAGCACATACAAACTTCTAGGAAACCAGCTTTAAACCCATTCATCACAGACTATATAAGTCAAATACTATTGTTTATTATTAAAAAAATTACATCCTTTCATTTATTACATCCTTCCATATTACCAAAGATACTACCATCAAAATCTATTTTTTATTCTATAATCCTACTACAATTAAGGAAAATAATTAACTCAATTCTCTTCAATTACTTTCCTTTATTTAAGCCATTCAAAATTATTCTTTGTTTTAAATATTCGAGCATTAAATGTCTTTCTTTTTTTACAAAAACCACCTGGATCTTTCTTTTCTCAAACCCCCTTTACAGTTAATACCTTAAACAAATCTCTTTAACGTCACTATTAAAGTTTTACCATAATTATTATAGTAATAAAATTTACTTTCTTTTAATAATTTATAGTCACAAATCAATTCAGGTAAGTACTCTAAATAAGCTTTCTACGCATAAAAGTACTTTCCATCTTTTACAACCTATATTTATTTTCCAAAATATTAATCAATTCACCTTCCATATTTCTTTACCCTTAGGTATTTTCACTTTCTTTATATACTCGCAGTACTTCTCTACCATCCCACCACAACACCTATCTATCTCGTCTTTCTCATACCTTCTAATTCTCTCAATGGCTTCATCCTCCTCCATCCCCCAACTCAACTCGATCAATCTTACCAATGAAGAATCAGAACTGATGTACACACCTGATTTCGATTTTATCAAAGAAGATCCCAAGCTCATTGTAATTGGTCGATTTATATCATCCAAGGCTCTCGATATCTCTGCTGTGATCAACGCCTTCGAAGGTATTTGGAAACCTAATGAAGTGGTATCCATCTCAGCGATACAAGACAACTTTATCAAGATCAAGTTCAAGAAAATCAAGAACTGCTACGAGATCATCAATCGTGGTCCTTGGCTTTATAAGGATGAATGGCTAGCAGTCACCGAATACGATCCGGCCAAATCGTTAAACGACTACAACTTCAACACCATGAGAATCTGGATTCGAATTTTCTCTCTCCCAGACTCACTTTTTGCTGATGTTGATTGCTCCCACCTGGTGGGACATGCTCTAGGATCAATGGTTGGTCAAGTTCTCCGAACGGACACCCGCCAAATCGATGGGAATATGCAAGAATTCCTTCGTGTTGAAATCCTACTCAACATTATAAGACCTGTCACCCGATTTGTGTTCATTGGATCTGGTGAAAACAAAATTATGTGCAGACTCCAGTATGAAAGGCTCCCAACTCTATGTCCTGGATGCGGCATTATCAGCCACACCCTAGAAAATTGTCCAATCCGTTCATCTCTCGATCTCTCCAAGTTACAGTACGGAGAATGGCTCCGTTATCTGCCACCTAGACGTCGCCCAGCTGGTCTTCGAGGACGTATCCGCAATGTGGAACCAAATCAGATTCCAATCATCCCTCCAACAAATGGTAACCCTACATTAATATTTACAATAACCATTTTTTTCATCTGTTTTCTCAATTCTTTTTTTCTATCAATATACCTAACTATAGTTTTAATCACAGTGGCCCCAATGAATATCCCAGCAGCTACTGCCAACCCCATAGCTCCCACTAACAAACAGAATAATTTGGGTAAAATATTTTATTCTTTCTTCTTACTTTACGCAAAAATCTATAAGGTGCTAATTACAAGTTTCCTATGCTGCATAGGTTCTCTAAATGATGGCGATGCAGCCTCATTCACGGAACAAGCTACCGATGATGGCCAAAATGCCGACATGACTATTGATGACGACCCCAACTCTGCTAAAGCCCCCCCTAATGCTGATTTGAAGCAAAAGGCTCCTCTTGAGCCCCAACCCCTTAACACCATCTATCCCATCCCGGAAGATGGTTCTGATGATGATTGGGAAACCAATGATGATTATGGTGTCCCCAGCCCTACTGCCGAGCAGATTAAGAAGTTTGACTCTGAATCGAGTAAGCCTTCTAAACCCACTGATACATTGTTCAATGATTTTAATCAGTGGTTACTAAAAACTTACCCGAATGATGCAGCCCCTGCACCTGTTCCTGTTCCAGCACCCGTACCTGCACCTGCTCCAACCCAAAATAACCGAGGCATGAAACGCCGCTCCCCAATACAAGTATCGCTCCCGCCGAAAAAATCCAAACAGTCAGGATCTACTCCAAAAGCTGGGATGAGCAGCTCTAAAAACTCTCCGGCGGCGGCTGATTCCCAGCCCCGCCGAGCAAAATGAGGATCCTTTGCTAGAACTGTCAGGGCCTTGGACAAGCCCCGACGGTTCAACATCTCCGAGCCTATGTCCAACGTACCAACCCTGATATTATATTTTTATGCGAAACTAAGTTAAATAAGGCGGAATGTAACCGCTTATGTCTTTCATTAGGTATGTTAGACATTATTTCTATCCCCCCTCGGATGGGTGTTCCGGAATTTCTTTATTCGCCGCAAACGATATTAATATAAGTTTAATTTCTTACTCGCTGCGTTATATTCACATTCAAATTACAAAGAATAACTGCACTATGTTTTTCACTGGAATGCATGGATTTTCGGAAACTAGCCAAAAATATAAAACATGGGAGTTAATTGATTCCTTATACACTTCTACTAAAGATAAACCTTGGCTTCTTGGAGGAGATCTCAATGAGATTCTAACAGATTCAGAAAAACAAGGAGGCCCCCGTAGAGCTAGATCCCAAATTAAAAATTTTCGAAATTGTTTAATTCGAAACAACCTTTTCGATTGCAAACCTACTTCGGGATGGTTTACATGGACAAAAGTAGGCCCCTTAACACCGGTAATTCATGAACGACTTGACCGCTTTATTGCTAACTACGCTTGGAAAGATCTCTACCCTACTCATCGTATAACTACGGAATATGTCGCAAAATCCGACCATTGTTTCCTTCTTCTTGAATTTGATAAGCCATCTTCTACACCCAAAACTCAAATACCCAAAAATTTCAGATTTGAAAGTTGTTGGGCTAATAATAAAGACAATATCCAAACAATCAAAAGGGCATGGGCCGATACCCCCGGAACAGCCATCAATAAAATTAAAGCGGTAGGAACATACTTAGACGATTGGCAAAACCAACAACGCTTTAAAACAACAGGACGTATTAAATTCCTTACCAAAAAAATTAACAAACTACTCTATCGTCCCTTAACAGCCGCAAATAAACAAACTTACTTAAACTATAGAACGGAATTAAATAAACTTTTAACAGAACAAGAAGCTTACTGGGCTCAAAGATCTCGAACTCTCTGGCTATCCCAAGGAGACAAAAACACCAAATTCTTCCATGCCAGAGCTTCTAATCGTAATAAGAAAAATTCAATCATAGGTCTGTATGATGCCAACTCCAATTGGTGCACCTCTGAATCTGAAATAATGGATATCGCTTCAAATTATTTCCAAAACCTGTTTACAACATCTAATCCCCAATTCTCGGATATCATTCTGGACAAAATCCATCCCTCCATTAATTCCTCAATGAACGACAACCTTCTCAAGCCGTTCACCAGAGAAGAAATTCTCCACGCCTTTAAAGATATTGACCCTAGGAAGGCTCCCGGTGCCGACGGTCTTCCTAGTAGTTTCTTTCGACAACACTGGGACACAGTTGGAGACGATGTTCTTAATCTTTGTATGGATCTTTTAAATGGCCAAGCAGATATGGCCTTAGTTAACAAAACTATTCTGGTGCTAATACCCAAAGTAAAGGATCCAACTTCCATGAAACAACTCAGACCAATTAGCCTTTGCACTGTTCTCTATAAATAGTTGCCAAAACAATTGTGAATAGAATGAAACAGGCTATACCTCTTTGTATTAGCCCTAATCAAGCTGCCTTTATCCAGGGACGCAACATTTCTGACAACATCCTGGTTGCGCATGAAATCATTCACAATATCAACTCTGGTGCGACTAAATCCTCGCAAGGAGCTGCTCTCAAGCTTGACATGGAAAAAGCCTTCGACAGAGTTGAATGGTCTTTCCTTGCAAACGTTATGGCACGTATGGGCTTTGCATCTGATTGGATTGAGCTTATAATGCGTTGTATATCCACAGTCTCCTTCTCAGTTAAAATTAATAATTCCTTTTCACCCATGTTTAAACCTCAACATGGTCTTCGTCAGGGGGATCCTCTATCCCCTTTTCTTTTCCTATTCTGCACTCAAGGCCTCTCGGCTTATTTAGCTGCAGCTCAACAAACTAATATACTTCCAGGTCTAGGTGCATGTAAACATGGGCCCAAAGTTAACCACCTCCTTTTTGCTGATGATTGTATGGTATTTATAAATACCAATCAATCTGAAGCATCCCTTCTGAAAAATGCTCTACAAGTATATGCTAATGCATCCGGTCAAGCAATAAATTTCGAAAAATCAACAATTTTCTATAACCCACGTACACCTTCTGCAACAAGAAATGCAATCAATAGCCTTTTACAAGTACGAGAAGTTTCTAACCCCGGTGTATACCTAGGCATCCCGCTCCTAATAGGGAAAAATAAAACTGAATCATTAGGTTTTGTACGAGATAAAGTACATGACCGTCTCTCTAGCTGGGACAAACACCTTCTATCCTTTAGTGGTAGAGAGATTTTCATCAAAGCTGTCTTACAATCCCTCCCACAATATGTGATGTCTTGCTATCTTCTACCACACAATATCATCGACGACATGACTACATCAATCCGCCAATACTGGTGGACGGGTAAATCCAACAAAAAAGGTTGGCACATGTTACCGTGGAACCGTATATGTTTACCCAAATCTGCTGGTGGCATGGGCTTCAAACACCTACATGACTTCAATATCGCTCTTTTGGGTAAGCAAATTTGGAAATTAATTTGTGAACCAGATTCCTTATTAGGACAAATATACCGTTCCAAATATTTCCCTGCAGGTAACATCCTGGATGCACCGAAACCTAATAGAGGCTCCTTTGCCTGGCAAGGTATATACAACGCCCTTCAGCGTCTTTACCCTGGCTTTCTTCATCGCCCGGGTATAAACAGTAATATCAGAATACACAAAGATATATGGGGTGGGTCTTCCCCGATTGAGCTAACTGGGGATTATGAAATTTCTGATGAATTTCACATTCGATGTCGGGATTTTATGATCCGCAACCAAACTGCCTGGGATACAGTAAAATTAAACAATTACTTCACCCCAATGGATGCGGATGCCATTCTCCGTATCCCCATCATAAATGATCAACGGGATTCAATTTTATGGTCTCCCAATGATTCGGGTATCTACTCAGTTCGCTCTGGATACAACTTCTTACAACGCTCTCAATCCCAACCTTTGCCTCCTACTCGGTTTTGGAAATTTTTATCCAAAACCAAAGCTTTACTCAAAGTTAAAACTTTTGGCTGGCGTATGGCATCTGATGCTCTACCAGTTGGCTCTAAAATGCAAGTTTTCTCCCATAGCTCGGGGCTCTGCTCTATCTGTGGTAATCAATCGGAATCAATTCTTCATGCGCTTCGTGACTGTCCTGGGGCAGCTGAAGCTCTACAAATCAGTGGTATTCCTATTTCTCTCTATAAGAGTTTAGCTCCTACACCCTTACAATGGTTAGAGGAGGCAGCCTCTACAATTTCCTCTGACAAATTTGGTCTCTTCCTTACAGTTTTATGGAATATTTGGAACAGACGTAATGATTGGATTCACAACCACCATCTACAACCCTCATGGCTAATTGCAGTCAATTCAATTAGCTTACATGATGAATTTTGTTAATCTTCAATTTCAACTGATTCACCTCCATCTACTATCTCTAACCCCTCCCGTACCCCTCCACCTAATTATATCAAAATTAATGTGGACGGAGATTTTAACCCCTCAACTCGAGCAGCAGCCGTTGGCGTTGTTGCCCGTGATCCCGCAGGTGTAGTCGTGGGTGGTCTTGCTTTCCCTCTTGGTAGCCGTCAGGACGCTATCACCAGTGAGGGGGAAAGCATCCTTGCTGGTCTCACCTTTGCCCGTTCTCAAGGATGGAATAGTATCTTGATCGAAACTGACTGTGCCTCTCTCGCGAATAGGATCAACAATCCTACTCAGGATCTATCTACTATGGGTCCAACTATTCGTCAAATACAAGCTGCTCTTCATGACTTCGACTTTACTTCTATTTCCTTTGTACGCCGTGAGGCAAATGTTATAACCCATACTTTGGCTTCTTTTTCTCTGAATTCTATGACTTCTACGTCATTTGTATCGGATATTCCCCATTGTATTCAAAATATTGTAACAAATATTCATTGATCAATAATAATAATAGGGCACTCTTTTCCCCTTTTTAGGGTCCTCTAGCTTTTCTTGAAGGACAATAGTAGGGGTTTTTAATGAGGCCTTTTCTTCAAAAAAAATTCCAACGAGTTTATTAAAAGGCCCATTTAGAACTGCTCGTCCGAAACCTCTACAAAAAGGACCACAAAAATATTTTATTCAAATATTAGGAGTTCAAATAATTGATTAGGAGCATTTCAAATCAATTATATTGCAAAACCTCAATTTCTGTACTTTTTACTCAGTTAAAATTCCAACGGGTCCATTGAAAGGCCCATTTCGACCCGCTCGTCCGAAACCTCTACAAAAAGGACCGCAAAAAAGTTTTAATCAAATATTAGTAGTTCAAATAATTAATTAGGAGCTTTTCAACACAATTATATTGCAAAACCGCAATTTCTGTACTGTTTACTCAGTTAAAATTCAAAGGGTCCATTGAAAGGCCCATTTAGACCTGCTAGTCCGAAACCTCTACAAAAAGAACCGCAAAACAAGTTTTAATCAAATATTAGGAGTTCAAATAATTGATTAGGAGCTTTTCAACACAATTAAATTGCAAAACCGCAATTTCTGTACTTTTTACTCAGTTAAAATTCCAACGGGTCCATTGAAAGGCCCATTTCGACCCGCTCGTCCGAAACCTCTACAAAAGGACCGCAAAAAAAGTTTTAATCAAATATTAGGAGTTCAAATAATTGATTAGGAGCTTTTGAACACAATTATATTGCAAAACCTCAATTTCTGTACTTTTTACTCAGTTAAAATTCCAACGGGTCCATTGAAAAGCCCATTTCGACCCGCTCGTTCGAAACCTCTACAAAAAGGACCGCAAAACAAGTTTTAATCAAATATTAGGAGTTCAAATAATTGATTAGGAGCTTTTCAACACAATTAAATTTCAAAATCGCAATTTCTGTACTTTTTACAAAGTTAAAATTCCAACGGGTCCGTTGAAAGGCCCATTTAGACCTGCTCGTCCGAAACCTCTACAAAAGGGACCGCAAAATGTTTTATTCTAATATTAGGAGTTCATAAATTTAATTAGGAGCTTTTGAACACAATTATATTGCAAAACCTCAATTTCTGTACTATTTACTCAGTTAAAATTCCAACGGGTCCATTGAAAGGCCCATTTAGACCTGCTCTTCCGAAACCTCTACAAAAAGGACCGCAAAAATATTTTATTCTAATATTAGGAGTTAAAATAATTGATTAGGAGCTTTTGAACACAATTATATTGCAAAACCTCAATTTCTGTACATTTCGACCCGCTCGTCCGAAAACTCTACAAAAAGGAGTGCAAAACAGGTTTTCATCAAATTTTAGGAGTTCATGTAATTCATTAGGAGCTTTTCAACACAATTATATTGCAAAACCTCAATTTCTGTACTTTTTACTCAGTTAAAATTCCAACGGGTCCATTGAAAGGCCCATTTAGACCTGCTCGTCTGAAACCTCTACAAAAAGGACGGCAAAACAAGTTTTAATCAAATATTATGTGTTCAAATAATTGATTAGGAGCTTTTAAAAACAATTATATTGCAAAACCAATATTTATGTACTTTTTACTCAGTTAAAATTCCAACGGGTCCATTGAAAGGCCCATTTCGACCCGCTCGTCCGAAACCTCTACAAAAAGGACTGCAAAACAAGGTTTAATCAAATTTTAGGAGTTCATGAAATTGATTAGGAGCTTTTCAACACAATTATATTGCAAAACCTCACTTTCTGTACTTTTTACTTAGTTAAAATTCCAACGGGTCCATTAAAAGGCCCATTTAGACCTGCTCGTCCAAAACCTCTACAAAAAGGACCGCAAAACAAGTTTTAATCAAATATTAGGAGTTCAAATAATTGATTAGGAGCTTTTCAACACAATTATATTGCAAAACCATAATTTCTGTACTCTTTACTCAGTTAAAATTCCAACGGGTCCATTGAAAGGCCCATTTCGACCCGCTCGTCCGAAACCTCTACAAAAAGGACTGCAAAACAAGTTTTATTCAAATTTTAGGAGTTCATGTAAATGATTAGGAGCTTTTCAACACAATTATATTGCAAAACCTCAATTTCTGTTCTTTTTACTCAGTTAAAATTCCAATGGGTCCATTGAAAGGCCCATTTAGAACTGTCGTCCGAAACCTCTACAAAAAGGACCGCAAAAATGTTTTATTCAAATATTAGGAGTTCAAATAATTGATTAGGAGCTTTTCAAATCAATTATATTGCAAAACCTCAATTTCTGTACTTTTCACTAAATTAAATTCCAACGGGTCCATTGAAAGGCCCATTTAGACCTCCTCGTCCGAAACCTCTACAAAAAGGACCGCAAAAATGTTTTATTCAAATATTAGGAGTTCAAATATTTAATTAGGAGCATTTCAACACAATTATATTGCAAAACCTCAATTTCTGTACTTTTTACTCAGTTAAAATTCTAACGGGTCCATTGAAAGGCCCATTTAGACCTGCTCGTCCGAAACCTCTACAAAAAGGACCGCAAAAATGTTTTATTCAAATATTAGGAGTTCAAATAATTGATTAGGATCTTTTCAAATCAATTATATTGCAAAACCTCAATTTCTGTACTTTTTACTCAGTTAAAATTCCAACGGGTCCATTGAAAGGCCCATTTTGACCTCCTCGTCAAAAGCCTCTACAAAAAGGACCGCAAAAATGTTTTATTCAAATATTAGGAGATCAAATAATTGATTAGGAGATTTTCAACACAATTATATTGCAAAACCTCAATTTCTATACTTTTTACTAAATTAAAATTCCAACGGGTCCATTGAAAGGCCCATTTCGACCTGCTCGTCCGAAACCTCTACAAAAATGACCGCAAAACAAGTTTTAGTAAAATATTAGGAGTTCAAATAATTTCTTCGGAGCTTTTCAACACAATTATATTGCAAAACCTCAATTTATGTACTTTTTATTCATTTAAAATTCCAACGGGTCCATTGAAAGGCCCATTTCGACCCGCTCGTCCGAAACCTCTACAAAAAGGACTAAAAAACAAATTTTAATCAAATATTAGGAGTTCAAATAATTGATTAGGAGCTTTTCAACATAATTATATTGCAAAACCTCAATTTATGTACTTTTTACTCAGTTAAAATTCCAACGGGTCCATTGAAAGGCCCATTTAGACCTCCTCGACCGAAACCTCTACAAAAAGGACCGCAAAAATGTTTTATTCAAATATTAGGAGTTCAAATAATTTATTAGGAGCCATTCAACACAATTATATTGCAAAACCTCAATTTCTGTACTTTTTACTCAGTTAAAATTCCAACGGGTCCATGGAAAGGCCCATTTCGACCTGCTCGTCCGAAACCTCTACAAAAAGGACCGCAAAAATGTTTTATTCAAATATTAGGAGTTAAAATAATTGATTAGGAGCTTTTCAACACAATTATATTGCAAAACCTCAATTTCTGTACTTTTTACTCAGTTAAAATTCCAACGGGTCCATTGAAAGGCCCATTTAGACCTGCTTGTCTGAAACCTCTACAAAAAGGACCGCAAAAATGTTTTATTCAAATATTAGGAGTTCAAATAATTGATTAGGAGCTTTTCAAAACAATTATATTGCAAAACATCAATTTCTGTACTTTTTACTTAGTTAAAATTCCAACGAGTCCATTGAAAGGCCCATTTAGACCTGCTCATCCGAAACCTCTACAAAAAGGACCGCAAAAATGTTTTATTCAAATATTAGGAGTTCAAATAATTGACTAGGAGCTTTTCAAATCAATTATATTGCAAAACCTCAATTTATGTACTTTTTACTCAGTTAAAATTCCAACGGGTCCATTGAAAGGCCAATTTAGACCTGCTCGTCCAAAACCTTTACAAAAGGACCGCAAATATGTTTTATTCAAATATTAGGAGTTCAAATAATTTATTAGGAGATTTTCAAATAAATTATATCGCAAAACCTCAATTTCTGTACTTTTTACTCATTTAAAATTCCAACGGGTCCATTGAAAGGCCCATTTCGACCCGCTCGTCCGAAACCTCTACAAAAAGGACTAAAAAACAAGTTTTAATCAAATATTAGGAGTTCAAATAATTGATTAGGAGCTTTTGAACACAATTATATTGCAAACCTCAATTTCTGTACTTTTTACTTAGTTAAAATTCCAACGGGTCCATTGAAAGGCCCATTTCGACCCGCTCGTCCGAAACCTCCAGAAAACGGACCGCAAAACCAGTTTTAATCAAATATTAGAAGTTCAAATAATTGATTAGGAGCTTTTCAACACAATTATATTGCAAAATCGCAATTTCTGTACTTTTTACTCAGTTAAAATTCCAACGGGTCCATTGAAAGGCCCATTTAGACCTGCTCGTCCGAAACCTCTACAAAAAGGACCACAAAACAAGTTTTAATCAAATATTAGGAGTTCAAATAATTGATTAAGAGCTTTTCAACACAATTAAATTTCAAAACCGCAATTTCTGTACTTTTTACTCAGTTAAAATTCCAACGGGTCCATTGAAAGGCCCATTTAGACCTGCTCTTCCGAAACCTCTACAAAAAGGACCGCAAAAATATTTTATTCTAATATTTGGAGTTAAAATAATTGATTAGGAGCTTTTGAACACAATTATATTGCAAAACCTCAATTTCTGTACATTTCAACCCGCTCGTCCGAAAACTCTACAAAAAGGAGTGCAAAACAGGTTTTCATCAAATTTTAGGAGTTCATGTAATTCATTAGGAGCTTTTCAACACAATTATATTGCAAAACCTCAATTTCTGTACTTTTTACTCAGTTAAAATTCCAACGGGTCCATTGAAAGGCCCATTTAGACCTGCTCGTCTGAAACCTCTACAAAAAGGACCGCAAAACAAGTTTTAATCAAATATTATGTGTTCAAATAATTGATTAGGAGCTTTTAAACACAATTATATTGCAAAACCGATATTTCTGTACTTTTTACTCAGTTAAAATTCCAACGGGTCCATTGAAAGGCCCATTTCGACCCGCTCGTCCGAAACCTCTACAAAAAGGACTGCAAAACAAGGTTTAATCAAATTTTAGGAGTTCATGAAATTGATTAGGAGCTTTTCAACACAATTATATTGCAAAACCTCACTTTCTGTACTTTTTACTTAGTTAAAATTCCAACGGGTCCATTAAAAGGCCCATTTAGACCTGCTCGTCCAAAACCTCTACAAAAAGGACCGCAAAACAAGTTTTAATCAAATATTAGGAGTTCAAATAATTGATTAGGAGCTTTTCAACACAATTATATTGCAAAACCGCAATTTCTGTACTCTTTACTCAGTTAAAATTCCAACGGGTCCATTGAAAGGCCCATTTCGACCCGCTCGTCCGAAACCT
This sequence comes from Hibiscus tridactylites, assembly GCA_958450335.1. Taxonomy (NCBI): domain Eukaryota; kingdom Viridiplantae; phylum Streptophyta; class Magnoliopsida; order Malvales; family Malvaceae; genus Hibiscus; species Hibiscus tridactylites. The sequence continues at coordinate 37,789,132 of OY288289.1, read as the reverse complement.
CTACAAAAAGGACTGCAAAACAAGTTTTATTCAAATTTTAGGAGTTCATGTAAATGATTAGGAGCTTTTCAACACAATTATTTTGCAAAAACTCAATTTCTGTTCTTTTTACTCAGTTAAAATTCTAATGGGTCCATTGAAAGGCCCATTTAGAACTATCGTCCGAAACCTCTACAAAAAGGACCGCAAAAATGTTTTATTCAAATATTAGGAGTTCAAATAATTGATTAGGAGCTTTTCAAATCAATTATATTGCAAAACCTCAATTTCTGTACTTTTCACTAAATTAAATTCCAACGGGTCCATTGAAAGGCCCATTTTGACCTCCTCGTCCGAAACCTCTACAAAAAGGACCGCAAAAATGTTTTATTCAAATATTAGGAGTTCAAATAATTAATTAGGAGCATTTCAACACAATTATATTGCAAAACCTCAATTTCTGTACTTTTTACTCAGTTAAAATTCTAACGGGTCCATTGAAAGGCCCATTTAGACCTGCTCGTCCGAAACCTCTACAAAAAGGACCGCAAAAATGTTTTATTCAAATATTAGGAGTTCAAATAATTGATTAGGAGCTTTTCAAATCAATTATATTGCAAAACCTCAATTTCTGTACTTTTCACTAAATTAAATTCCAACGGGTCCATTGAAAGGCCCATTTAGACCTCCTCGTCCGAAACCTCTACAAAAAGGACCGCAAAAATGTTTTATTCAAATATTAGGAGATCAAATAATTGATTTGGAGATTTTCAACACAATTATATTGCAAAACCTCAATTTCTATACTTTTTACTCAATTAAAATTCCAACGGGTCCATTGAAAGGCCCATTTCGACCTGCTCGTCCGAAACCTCTACAAAAATGACCGCAAAACAAGTTTTAGTAAAATATTAGGAGTTCAAATAATTTCTTCGGAGCTTTTCAACACAATTATATTGCAAAACCTCAATTTATGTACTTTTTATTCATTTAAAATTCCAACGGGTCCATTGAAAGGCCCATTTCGACCCGCTCGTCCGAAACCTCTACAAAAAGGACTAAAGAACAAGTTTTAATCAAATATTAGGAGTTCAAATAATTGATTAGGAGCTTTTCAACATAATTATATTGCAAAACCTCAATTTATGTACTTTTTACTCAGTTAAAATTCCAACGGGTCCATTGAAAGGCCCATTTAGACCTCCTCGACCGAAACCTTTACAAAAAGGACCGCAAAAATGTTTTATTCAAATATTAGGAGTTCAAATAATTGATTAGGAGCCATTCAACACAATTATATTGCAAAACCTCAATTTCTGTACTTTTTACTCAGTTAAAATTCCAACGGGTCCATGGAAAGGCCCATTTCGACCTGCTCGTCCGAAACCTCTACAGAAAGGACCGCAAAAATGTTTTATTCAAATATTAGGAGTTCAAATAATTGATTAGGAGCTTTTCAACACAATTATATTGCAAAACCTCAATTTCTGTACTTTTTACTCAGTTAAAATTCCAACGGGTCCATTGAAAGGCCCATTTAGACCTGCTTGTCCGAAACCTCTACAAAAAGGACCGCAAAAATGTTTTATTCAAATATTAGGAGTTCAAATAATTGATTAGGAGCTTTTCAAAACAATTATATTGCAAAACATCAATTTCTGTACTTTTTACTTAGTTAAAATTCCAACGAGTCCATTGAAAGGCTCATTTAGACCTGCTCATCCGAAACCTCTACAAAAAGGACTGCAAAAATGTTTTATTCAAATATTAGGAGTTCAAATAATTGATTAGGAGCTTTTCAAATCAATTATATTGCAAAACCTCAATTTATGTACTTTTTACTCAGTTAAAATTCCAACGGGTCCATTGAAAGGCCAATTTAGACCTGCTCGTCCAAAACCTTTACAAAAGGACCGCAAATATGTTTTATTCAAATATTAGGAGTTCAAATAATTTATTAGGAGATTTTCAAATAAATTATATCGCAAAACCTCAATTTCTGTACTTTTTACTCATTTAAAATTCCAACGGGTCCGTTGAAAGGCCCATTTAGACCTCCTCGTCCGAAACCTCTACAAAAAGGACTGCAAAAATGTTTAATTCAAATATTAGGAGTTCAAATAATTGATTCGGAGCTTTTCAACACTATTATATTGCAAAACGTCAATTTCTGTACTTTTTACTCAGTTAAAATTCCAACGGGTCCATTGAAAGGCCCATTTAGACCTGCTCGTCCGAAACCTCTATAAAAAGGACTGCAAAAATGTTTTATTCAAATATTAGGAGTTTAAATAATTGATTAGGAGCTTTTCAACACAATTATATTGCAAAACCTCAATTTCTGTACTTTTTACTCATTTAAAATTCCAACGGGTCCATTGAAAGGCCCATTTCGACCTGCTCGTCCGAAACCTCTACAAAAAGGACTGCAAATCAAGTTTTAATCGAATTTTAGGAGTTCATGTAATTGATTAGGAGCCATTCAATACAATTATATTGCAAAACCTCAATTTCTGAACTTTTTACTCAGTTAAAATTCCAACGGGGGGGGGGGGTGTGGGAATTAGGAAATGAAAATTCTCTCTGAAATCTCTCATTTCCTCCTTTTGCTTTTTCTCTCTCTCTCATCTCCTCCACACCAACCACCATCCATTCCGCCACAATCTTGACACCCCCCCCCACGGCCACCACATCTTTACCACCTAAAATGCCATCTCCTGCCAGCATGTAACCACTGTTCTTGGCTACATGCTCCCGACAACCACCGGGCCATCCTCAGCAACCACCTTCACAACCATAGGCATTGGTTGCATGCAACAATCGGAGCTGATTTAGCAAAGGTACGTTCTCTTCCCCTTATTAGCTTTATTATCATTTTTCAATGGTGTAATTATGTTATAATTACCTTTTTACGGATCAACCTTGGTTCGATCCCACTGGCCAGATCTCCTATGATGACAATGTATTGGGGATGTGGAATCAGCATCGGTCGGGTTATGCCTTATTTCGAAGGCCCCCGACAGTGATGCAACGATCCTGGCTTTTGAAGCCTTGTAACCAATTTTCCCATTCTTATGAATGGGTCCTCTCCTGGCCCTCCGGGCCTTGCAATTTTACTGGATTATTCGAATGTTTTAGGACAGTGGGTCCACTGAAACGATGGCAATTGAGGCCCCTACCACTTGAATTACAAACTGAATTATCCTCTTTTATTATACTAATTCTAGGTAAGTTGGATACTCTCCCTAAAATTAGGAATTCTTCTCGAATCCTCCTCTGCTACTACTCCCATTAGATTACATTCTATCCGAACCAACCCTATCTCACAAATTTGAACTTGATTCGAATTGTACGGGTGAAGTACCTCAAACTATCTTTTAGTGAGCAATACTTTTGGAGCAGCATCACATACGGCTCCATTCTAGGTTGTTGCTTCACTCGAAATCCTTACTCCAAACCTTCACAAACAATGGCTTCCTCGGACTCGTTCCTGGATCACTTTGACAGTTTACAATTCACTACTGAAGAACAGGCAGTGGTTTACGCCCCAAAGGCCACCAAGGCCATTCCTTTGGACGACCAACGTTGTTACTTATTAGGGAAACTCTTCCCCACAACGACACCGGACGACACAACTCTGGTGAAGGTTTTTACGGCTGTTTGGAAGGAGGACAAGCTTCTCTCCACCACCATACTTGGCTCAGGATATTACCTTTTCAAGTTCGAGACCGCTGCAAAAGTCAGGGATATCCTCAAAAGAGGGCCATGGACGTTCAAAAGGGATTGGCTAGCTCTCACTCCCATCCAACCCCAGTTGACATTGGAGGAATACAAGTTTACCCACATGAGGATATGGGTCCGTATCCTTCGTGTTCCATTAGCCATGATGATTGGCGACACTGTGGCTAATGCATCCGGGCGTGCTTTAGGCTGTGGTCTAGGTACTGTGATAAGCACAGACACTCGAAAAGACGATGAAGGGAATCGTGTACACTTCCTCCGTGTTGGAGTGCTTATAGACGTTACCCAACCCCTAAGACGGGGCGTCGCTCTTGCTGATGAGGAGAATCCGGCTAAACCCAAGATGCTCCCGGTTAGGTATGAGAAGCTACCTAATTTTTGCCTTGGCTGTGGAATGTTGTTTCACCTACGTGAAACCTGTGCTACATTCAAGGACAAGCCAAATGAAGGATTGCCATACAGTGAATGGCTGCGTGCACCTGCTCCTAAACCTAAGGTGAAAACAAATGTTCGAGGACGGATACGATATTTCGAGCCGGGTTCCTCTTCTACCAGGCGTGAACAATCCACAGGTTCCCCCTTATTTTTTTCTAAGCACCTAGGATACTGGATTAGACCAACAAACTTCTATTCCACCGTGCTATATATTTGTGGTATTATAATCCAAATTTTCGTTTTGGTTGTTGGGCCCACCATCATATTTCCCCACAATTTTATTACATATGTATGTTTATGCATGCCCTTTCGATTTAATGGTTGGATAACATGCATGCCTTCTAGCTTTTTACGCACTCCCTGGTTTGTATCATTGTTACATCGTATTAGATACAATGAACATATATGGACTGCATATGTATATTTGATGGCAAGCTTTGTAATCTTGCTTTACTTTGTTTCATTATTATTTGGTTTGCCCTTATATTTATTGGTTTTCGTTGTTGTCCTTCCAGGGAACAAGGGGAAGGACAAAGTTGCTGCCTCCCCATTGGCCACTGCCACTCCGGACGTGGCAACAGGTGCACCTTCAGTGCAGCCGGGAGATGGTTCATTGAATCTAGAGGATGATGATTTATTGGGCGAGGAAATTGCCACCCCCCCTACGGACGATGCAGTGCCACTGCCGGCAGTAGGGACAGCTGCTGCTGTCAATGCTGAAACTGCTGTAGATGTTGTTCCGGCACAGCAGGAGCCGCTGGACATTCCACCTCTCGCCGTGATACCAGCTGATGCTGAATCCGTGATCAACGACTCCAGGGAAGCAGACGTTGAGATGGAACGGGACCTGCAGCTTCACAAGTCTGACACTCCGCCGGACAAACGCTTTATTTTGATCGATAATGACTCATTCCTGGTGCCAATCACGGATGACACTGCCACTGGGGAGAGCTCGAACAAAGGGAAAGGTCCGAGGGACAAGGGGAAGGAACCGGTCAACCCGGAATTTGAAGTCTGGTTGGCTGCCACAACCGACAAGGCTCTGGACGCTGCAGCTCTAAAGAAAGCTAAACGCACATCGCCCATTATCACTGGTGGGATAGCTAAACGCCCGAGATCTTCACCACTGGCGGCTGGGAAAACAGTGAAACAAGTTGAGAAAAGTCAAAGGAAAGCTGGGATGAGCAGCAAAAACTCTTCGGCGGTGGTTGACGGTCAACCCCGCCGAGAGAAATGAGAGCCATATGTTGGAACTGTCGGGGACTTGGTATGTCTTCGGCAGTTCACGAGCTTCGCTCTATTGTTTCACGTTTAGGTCCAGATTTTATTTTTCTGTCTGAAACTCGTTTAAACGCATTTAAATTTGATTCCATTAAACATTCTCTTGATATGGAGGGCTTTTTTACTGTGGATAGCAGCCCTACTTGTGCAGGTTTATGCCTGCTTTTTAATAAAAACATTTCTTTAGATTTTCTCTCGTCTTCGACGAGATACATTGATGTTATTGTGAATAGCTCTAACTGTCGCTTTCGTTTTACGGGAATTTATGGATACGCAGCCACTAACATGAAAAAATATACGTGGGACCTAATCGATTCCCTTAAAACAAAATCATCTCTTCCGTGGCTTATCGGAGGTGACTTAAATGATATCTTAGATGACTCGGAAAAACAAGGTGGCAATCGTAGACCTCGTTCACAAATCCTAAACTTTCGTGATTGTTTAACGAGAAATAACCTGTTCGATTGTCGACCGAACTCGGGATGGTTTACTTGGACCCGTACTGGGCCTAATGTCGAGCCGGTTTGCGAACGACTGGATCGGTTCTTAGCATGCTCGCAATGGATGCACAAATTTCCCAACTACGGCCATTTTCACTCCTTTTCTCTCGAGTCGGATCATAGTGTCATAATATTGGACACCGAAAATGCTCCATTATCGAACCAATATACCCAGCATACAATGGATCACTTTCGTTTTGAAACATGTTGGGCTCATGACCCAGCGGGCATCCAAGTTTGTAAACAAACATGGGCTGCCACGCAGGGGTCCATTTTGGACAAACTCTCCGCGATGGGTCATTCCCTTCAAGAGTGGCAACACGCTCAACGTAAACTATCCTCTCTTCGCATGCAACAGTTGCAACGATCTATCAACAATATTCTGCGCCGTAAGCACATCTCTAGGAAAGCTCTTTCCGCATTGCACAGTGCCAAATTAGAACTACGGAAATTGTCAGTGGCTAAAGAGGCTTACTGGGCCCAACGCTCCCGCATCTCATGGTTAACCAATGGAGATAAAAATACCACCTACTTCCATGCGAGAGCCACTAAACGACGACGGAAAAACACAATCAAGGGATTGATGGATACTACCGGAGTCTGGCAGTCCTCCACTGAGGACATTTTACAAGTTGCGTCGTCGTACTTTAAAGATATTTTTTCATCAGCTTACCCGGTATCCTCACCGGAATTGCTGAACAATATTCGGCCCACGGTGACCACAGATATGAATGATACTCTTCTACGGCCCTTCACGGTAGACGAAATCCGTGCCGCTTTTCTGGATATCAATCCTAAGAAAGCGCCTGGTATTGATGGATTCCCAGGTAGTTTTTACAGACAGCATTGGGATATGATTGGTCCAGAATTCATCTCTCTATGTATGGATCTCCTTCAAGGGAAAGCCGATATGGCTTCTGTTAACCGATCGGTCATTGTGCTAATTCCCAAGATTTCTGACACCACCACCATGAAGTACTTCCGTCCAATCAGTCTGTGCACGGTCACTTATAAGACGGTCGCTAAAGTTCTGGTGAATCGCCTGAAGAGATCCCTATCTTCTTGTATCAGCGATTCGCAAGCGGCGTTTATCAGCGGACGAAATATTACCGACAATATTTTGATTGCACACGAGCTGGTGCATACCCTTCAATCTTGTGGCACACTCTCCTCTCAAGGAGCGGCTGTTAAGCTCGATATGGAAAAGGCCTTTGACAGGGTGGAATGGTCCTTTCTAAGGGATGTCATGCTCCGTATGGGTTTTGCACGGGACTGGGTTAACCTTATCCTACGGTGCGTCTCCTCGGTCTCTTTTTCGGTACGAATTAATGGCACGATATCGGAGGAATTTTTTCCTACCCGGGGTATCCGTCAAGGTGACCCCTTATCACCTTTCTTATTCCTAATTTGTTCCCAAGGACTATCAGTAGCTTTGGAAACAGAGCAAGGAGAAGGACGCCTCTCCGGTCTTAGTGCTAGTCGCTATGGGCCCAGGGTTACACATCTTCTATTCGCAGATGACAGTTTGGTTTTCCTCCGCAATGATCCAGGGGAGGTGGATAGATTGCGTTACGTCCTTTCCCAGTATGCCTCGTCTTCCGGTCAAACGGTAAACTTTGACAAGTCTACCGCTTACTGCAGTCGTGGGTGCTCCTCCACCTTTCTCCATACAATGCGATCAACCTTGGGTGTCCGCCTAGTGGATGATCCAGGCATATATTTGGGTGTTCCCCTCTTAATCAAAAGGAACCGCACTGCTTCCTTAGGCTTTGTACGAGATAAAGTCCAATCTCGTATGAGCAAATGGGATAACAGTTTCCTTTCCAATAGCGGAAGAGAAATCCTCATTAAGGCTGTCGCACAAGCGATGCCACAATATGTGATGTCATGCTACCTCTTACCGCAAAACATAATTGACGATATTACTACGACCATACGGCGCTACTGGTGGTCTGGGCGTAGTAATAAGCGTGGATGGCCTCTTTTGTCGTGGGACACCCTCTGCACGCCTAAAAATGCGGGAGGTCTAGGTTTCCGCGACCTACGATCATTTAATATTGCCCTGTTAGGGAAGCAAATTTGGCACTTGCTGGCACATCCGAACTCTTTGTTGGCAAGGGTCCTCGGTGCTAAATACTACCCTTCCGGTGACCTCCTGCATGCCTCGGCGGACAAGCGGGCTTCTTTTGCATGGAAAGGCCTGCACCAAGCTATCCAACTCCTAGGACCTGGTTATTTTTGGCGACCAGGGACTCAGAGCTCGATACGTCTGCTCAGTGATCCATGGGGAGGGGATAACCCTATAACTCTTTTTGGACAATATGAGGATAATGACGAACTTCCAGTGCGCTGCCGGGATTACATGTTGCGCGGCGGGGCATCTTGGGATGAGGCCAAAATCCGAAATGCATTCGATAAGGATGATGCTGAAAGTATCCTTAGGGTGCCGATTTATCAGGATAGACCGGACAAGCTGGTTTGGGGACGCCATGACTCCGGGACTTATACCGTCAGGTCGGGGTATTTTTTTCTCCATCAACCGGCGAGACCGGCAATGCGTCCTTCACGCCTATGGAAAGTACTTTCCAAATCTCCGACTTTACCTAAAGTTCGCTCCTTCAATTGGAGAACGGGCCGTGATGCCCTACCTACTGGGGAAAAGCTCCGTGCAATACATCAAACGGATGGATACTGTCCCTTTTTCCCAACGGTGCTGGAGTCCGCTATACATGCCCTTCGGGATTGCCCAACTGCTCATGAGGTTCTTCGCCTTGTGGGGCTTCCATCGAGCGTTTACGCCAGCCATACCAACTCCATAATGGCTTGGCTATCGGAAGGAACTTATTACTTGGACACTTCAGGGTTTGCCCTGCTCCTCACCACAATTTGGAATATCTAGAACCGTCGTAACGACTGGATCCATTCCCAGAGACTTCAGCCAACATGGCTGACCGCTATGAATGCTACAGGTCTTCTACAGGAATACGCAGCCGCTAACGCTCTCCCCGCCGTGTCAGCCGCAGTACCAGCAGCAGCCCCCCCACAATGGACGACGCCTAGACCAGGCTGCATCAAGATAAATGTTGACGGAGCCTTCCATCCAGGATCTAGTGCTGTAGCCATCAGAGTCGTTGCTAGGGATGCAAATGGCTCAGTTGTTGGAGGATGCGCTGTCCATGAGGCGGGCTGTCGAGATGCCCCCATGGTCGAGCTACATGACATTGTTGCGGGTATCATGTTGACCCGAGATAGAGGGTGGGGCGAGGTGATTATTGAATCCGACTCGGCTACGGTGATCAACAAGCTCTCCCGCACCGCTGAGGACAATTCCCTTCTGGGACCACAGATTGCTGATACCCAGGCTTTGCTTAGGTCTTATCCTTTAATCACTTTATCTTTTGTACCTAGATCGGCCAATTTTATGGCTCACAACTTAGCCGCTTGGGCTTTACGCTTTGCCTCTTCGGTGTATTTTGATTCAGTTATTCCTGACTGTATAAACGTTAATGTAATGGCTGACTCTCAGCCTCTTTATTGTTATAATAATAACAATACTCAGGGTACTCTTTTCCCCTTAGATTCACTTTTTGCTTCGGCACGAGGTGGTTAGAGGGATTTTTAATGAGGCCCTTTTCTTCAAAAAAAATTCCAACGGGACCGTTGAAAAGCCCATTTAGACCTGCTCGTCCGAAACCTCTACAAAAAGGACCGCAAAACAAGTTTTAATCAAATATTAGGAGTTCAAATAATTGATCAGGAGCTTTTCAACACAATTATATTGCAAAACCACAATTTCTGTACTTTTTACTCAGTTAAAATTCCAACGGGTCCATTGAAAGGCCCATTTCGACACGCTCGTCTGAAACCTCTACAAAAAGGACTGCAGAACAAGTTTTAATCAAATTTTAGGAGTTCATGTAATTGATTAGGAGCTTTTCAACACAATTATATTGCAAAACCTCAATTTCTGTACTTTTTACTCAGTTAAAATTCCAACGGGTCCATTGAAAGGCCCATTTAGACCATCTCGTCCGAAACCTCTACAAAAAGGACCGCAAAACAAGTTTTAGTCAAATATTAGGAGTTCAAATAATGATTAGGAGCTTTTCAACACAATTATATTGAAAAACTTCAATTTATGAACTTTTTACTCAATTAAAATTCCAACGGGTCCGTTGAAGAGCCCATTTAGAACTGCTCGTCCGAAACCTCTACAAAAAGGACCGCAAAACAAGTTTTAATTAAATTTTAGGAGTTCATGTAATTTATTAGGAGCTTTTCAACACAATTATATTGCAAAACCTCAATTTTTGTACTTTTTACTCAGTTAAAATTCCAACGGGTCCATTGAAAGGCTCATTTAGACCTGCTCGTCCGAAACCTATACAAAAAGGACCGCAAAACAAGTTTTAGTCAAATATTAGGAGTTCAAATAATTGATTAGGAGCTTTTCAACACAATTATATTGCAAAACCTCACTTTTTGTACTTTTTACTCAGTTAAAATTCCAACGGGTCCATTGAAAGGCCCATTTCGACCCGCTCGTACGAAACCTCTACAAAAAGGACTGAAAATCAAGTTTTAATCAAATTTTAGGAGTTCATGTAATTGATTAGGAGCCATTCAACACAATTATATTGCAAAACCTCAATTTCTGTACTTTTTACCTAGTTAAAATTCCAATGGGTCCGTTGAAAGGCCCATTTAGACATGCTCGTCCGAAACCTCTACAAAAAGGACCGCAAAACAAGTTTTAATCAAATATTAGGAGTTAAAATAATTGATTAGGAGCTTTTCAACACAATTATATTGCAAAACCACAATTTATGTACTTTTTACTCAGTTAAAATTCCAACGGGTCCATCGAAAGGCCCATTTCGACATGCTCGTCCGAAACCTCTACAAAAAGGACCGTAAAACAAGTTTTAATCAAATATTAGGAGTTAAAATAATTGATTAGGAGCTTTTCAACACAATTATATTGCAAAACCACAATTTTTGTACTTTTTACTCAGTTAAAATTCCAACGGGTCCATCGAAAGGCCCATTTCGACCCGCTCGTCTGAAACCTCTACAAAAAGGACTGCAAAACAAGTTTTAATAAAATTTTAGGAGTTCATTTAATTGATTAGGAGCTTTTCAACACAATTATATTGCAAAACCTCAATTTCTGTACTTTTTACTTTGTTAAAATTCGAACGGGTCCATTGAAAGGCCCATTTTGACCTGCTCGTCCGAAACCTCTACAATAAGGACCGCAAAACATGTTTTAGTCAAATATTAGGAGTTCAAATAATTGATTAGGAGCTTTTCAACACAATTATATTGCAAAACCACAATTTCTGTACTTTTTACTCAGTTAAAATTCCAACGGGTCCATTGAAAGACCCATTTCGACCCGCTCGTCCGAAACCTCTACAAAAAGGAGTGCAAAACAAGTTTTAATCAAATTTTAGGAGTTCATGTAATTGATTAGTAGCTTTTCAACACAATTATATTGAAAAACCTCAATTTATATACTTTTTACTCAGTTAAAATTCCAACAGGTCCATTGAAAGGCCCATTTAGACCTGCTCGTCCGAAACCTCTACAAAAAGGACCGCAAAAATGTTTTATTCAAATATTAGGAGTTCAAATAATTGATTAGGAGATTTTCAACACAATTATATTGCAAAACCTCAATTTCTGTACTTTTTACTCAGTTAAAATTTCAAGGTGTCCATTGAAAGGCCCATTTAGATCTGCTCCTCCAAAACCTCTACAAAAAGGACAGCAAAAATATTTTATTCAAATATTAGGAGTTCAAATAATTAATTAGGAGCTTTTCAAATCAATTATATTGCAAAACCTCAATTTATGTACTTTTTACTCAGGTAAAATTCCAACGGGTCCATTGAAAGGGCCAATTAGACCTGCTTGTCCAAAACCTATACAAAAAGGACCGCAAATATGTTTTATTCAAATATTAGGAGTTCAAATATTTTATTAGGAGATTTTCAAATCAATTATATCGCAAAACCTCAATTTCTGTACTTTTTACTCATTTAAAATTCCAACGGGTCCGTTGAAAGGCACATTTAGACCTGCTCGTCCGAAACCTCTACAAAAAAGACCACAAAAATGTTTTATTCAAATATTAGGAGTTCAAATAATTGATTAGGAGTTTTTGAACACAATTATATTGCAAAACCTCAATTTCTGTACTTTTTACTCAGTTAAAATTCTAACGGGTCCGTTGAAAGGCCCATTTAGACCTGCTCGTCCGAAACCTCTACAAAAAGGACCGCAAAACAAGTTTTAATCAAATATTAGGAGTTCAAATAATTGATTAGGAGCTTTTCAACACAATTAAATTTCAAAATCGCAATTTCTGTACTTTTTACAAAGTTAAAATTCCAACGGGTCCGTTGAAAGGCCCATTTAGACCTGCTCGTCCGAAACCTCTACAAAAGGGACCGCAAAATGTTTTATTCTAATATTAGGAGTTCATAAATTTAATTAGGAGCTTTTGAACACAATTATATTGCAAAACCTCAATTTCTGTACTATTTACTCAGTTAAAATTCCAACGGGTCCATTGAACGGCCCATTTAGACCAGCTCGTCCGAAACCTCTACAAAAAGGACCGCAAAAATGTTTTATTCTAATATTAGGAGATCAAATAATTGATTAAGAGCTTTTCAACACAATTATATTGTAAAACCTCAATTTCTGTACTTTTTACTCAGTTAAAATTTCAAGGTGTCCATTGAAAGGCCCATTTAGATCTGCTCCTCCGAAACCTCTACAAAAAGGACAGCAAAAATATTTTATTCAAATATTAGGAGTTCAAATAATTAATTAGGAGCTTTTCAAATCAATTATATTGCAAAACCTCAATTTATGTACTTTTTACTCAGGTAAAATTCCAACGGGTCCATTGAAAGGGCCAATTAGACCTGCTTGTCCAAAACCTCTACAAAAAGGACCGCAAATATGTTTTATTCAAATATTAGGAGTTCAAATATTTTATTAGGAGATTTTAAAATCAATTATATTGCAAAACCTCAATTTTTGTACTTTTTTCTCATTTAAAATTCCAACGGGTCCGTTGAAAGGCACATTTAGACCTGCTCGTCCGAAACCTCTACAAAAAAGACCACAAAAATGTTTTATTCAAATATTAGGAGTTCAAATAATTGATTAGGAGTTTTTGAACACAATTATATTGCAAAACCTCAATTTCTGTACTTTTTACTCAGTTAAAATTCTAACGGGTCCGTTGAAAGGCCCATTTAGACCTGCTCGTCCGAAACCTCTACAAAAAAGACCGCAAAACAAGTTTTAATCAAATATTAGGAGTTCAAATAATTGATTAGGAGCTTTTCAACACAATTAAATTTCAAAATCACAATTTCTGTACTTTTTACAAAGTTAAAATTCCAACGGGTCCGTTGAAAGGCCCATTTAGACCTGCTCGTCCGAAACCTCTACAAAAGGGACCGCAAAATGTTTTATTCTAATATTAGGAGTTCATAAATTTAATTAGGAGCTTTTGAACACAATTATATTGCAAAACCTCAATTTCTGTACTATTTACTCAGTTAAAATTCCAACGGGTCCATTGAACGGCCCATTTAAACCAGCTCGTCCGAAACCTCTACAAAAAGGACCGCAAAAATGTTTTATTCTAATATTAGGAGATCAAATAATTGATTAAGAGCTTTACAACACAATTATATTGTAAAACCTCAATTTCTGTACTTTTTACTCAGTTAAAATTCCAACGGGTCCATTGAAAGGCCCATTTCGACCCGCTCGTCCGAAACCTCTACAAAAAGGACCGCAAAACAAGTTTTAATCAAATATTAGGAGTTCAAATAATTGATTAGGAGCTTTTGAACACAATTATATTGCAAAACCTCAATTTCTGTACTTTTTACTAAGTTAAAATTCCAACGGGTCCATTGAAAGGCCCATTTCGACCCGCTCGTCCTAAAGCTCTACAAAAAGGACCGCAAAACAAGTTTTAATCAAATATTAGGAGTTCAAATAATTGATTAGGAGCTTTTCAACACAATTAAATTTCAAAATCGCAATTTCTGTACTTTTTACTAAGTTAAAATTCCAACGGGTCTGTTGAAAGGCCCATTTAGACTTGCTCGTCCGAAACCTCTACAAAAGGGACCACAAAAATGTTTTATTCTAATATTAGGAGTTCATAAATTTGATTAGGAGCTTTTGAACACAATTATATTGCAAAACCTCAATTTCTGTACTATTTACTTAGTTAAAATTCCAACGGGTCCATTGAACGGCTCATTTAGACCTGCTCGTCCGAAACCTCTTCAAAAAGGACCGCAAAAATGTTTTATTCTAATATTAGGAGTTCATAAAATTGATTAGGAGCTTTTGAACACAATTATATTGCAAAATCTCAATTTCTGTACTATTTACTCAGTTAAAATTCCAACACAAGTTTTAATCAAAATCGCAATTTCTGTACTTTTTACTCAGTTAAAATTCGAACGGGTCCATTGAAAGGACCATTCAGAACTGTCGTCCGAAACCTCTACAAAAAGGACCGCAAAAATGTTTTATTTAAATATTAGGAGTTCAAATAATTGATTAGGAGCTTTTCAAATCAATTATATTGCAAAACCTCAATATTTGTACTTTTCACTCAGTTAAAATTCCAACGGGTCCATTGAAATGCCTATTTAGACCTCCTCCTCCGAAACCTCTACAAAAAGGACCGCAAAAATGTTTTATTTAAATATTAGGAGTTCAAATAATTAATTAGGAGCTTTTCAACACAATTATATTGCAAAACCTCAATTTCTGTACTTTTTATTCAGTTAAAATTCTAACGGGTCCATTGAAAGGCCCATTTAGACCTGCTCGTCCGAAACCTCCACAAAAAGGACCGCAAAAATTTTTTATTCAAATATTAGGAGTTCAAATAATTGATTAGGAGCTTTTCAAATCAATTATATTGCAAAACCTCAATTTCTGTACTTTTTACTCAGTTAAAACTCCAACGGGTCCATTGAATGGACCATTTAGACCTCCTCGTCAGAAACCTCTACAAAAAGGACCGCAAAAATGTTTTATTCAAATATTAGGAGATCAAATAATTGATAAAGAGCTTTTCAACACAATTATATTGTAAAACCTCAATTTCTGTACTTTTTACTCAGTTAAAATTCCAACGGGTCCACTGAAAGGCCCATTTCGAGCCACTCGTCCGAAACCTCTACAAAAAGGACCGCAAAACAAGTTTTAATCAAATATTAGGAGTTCAAAAAATTGAATAGGAGCTTTTGAACACAATTATATTGCAAAACCGCAATTTCTGCACTTTTTACTCAGTTAAAATTCAAAGGGTCCATTGAAAGGCCCATTTAGACCTGCTCGTCCGAAACCTCTACAAAAAGGACCGCAAAACAAGTTTTAATCAAATATTAGGAGTTCAAATAATTTATTAGGAGCTTTTCAACACAATTAAATTGCAAAATCGCAATTTCTGTACTTTTTACTAAGTTAAAATTCCAACGGGTCCATTGAAAGGCCCATTTAGACCTGCTCGTCCGAAACCTCTACAAAAAGGACCGCAAAAATGTTTTATTCTAATATTAGGAGTTCATAAAATTGATTAGGAGCTTTTGAACACAATTATATTGCAAAACCTCAATTTTTGTACTATTTACTCAGTTAAAATTCCAACGGGCCCATTTCGACCCGCTCGTCCGAAACCTCTACAAGAAGGACCGCAAAACAAGTTTTAATCAAATATTAGGAGTTCAAATAATTTATTAGGAGCTTTTCAACACAATTATATTGCAAAACCTCAATTTCTGTACTTTTTACTCAGTTAAAATTCCAACGGGTCCATTGAAAGGCCCATTTCGACCCGCTCGTCCGAGACCTCTACAAAAGGACCGCAAAACAAGTTTTAATCAAATACTAGGAGTTCAAATAATTGATTAGGAGCTTTTGAACACAATTATATTGCAAAACCTCAATTTCTGTACTTTTTACTCAGTTAAAATTCCAACGGGTCCATTGAAAAGCCCATTTCGACCCGCTCGTTCGAAACCTCTACAAAAAGGACCGCAAAACAAGTTTTAATCAAATATTAGGAGTTCAAATAATTGATTAGGAGCTTTTCAACACAATTAAATTTCAAAATCGCAATTTCTGTACTTTTTACAACTTAAAATTCCAACGGGTCCGTTGAAAGGCCCATTTAGACCTGCTCGTCCGAAACCTCTACAAAAGGGACCGCAAAATGTTTTATTCTAATATTAGGAGTTCATAAATTTAATTAGGAGCTTTTGAACACAATTATATTGCAAAACCTCAATTTCTGTACTATTTACTCAGTTAAAATTCCAACGGGTCCATTGAACGGCCCATTTAGACCAGCTCGTCCGAAACCTCTACAAAAAGGACCGCAAAAATGTTTTATTCTAATATTAGGAGATCAAATAATTGATTAAGAGCTTTTCAACACAATTATATTGTAAAACCTCAATTTCTGTACTTTTTACTCAGTTAAAATTCCAACGGGTCCATTGAAAGGCCCATTTCGACCCGCTCGTCCGAAACCTCTACAAAAAGGACCGCAAAACAAGTTTTAATCAAATATTAGGAGTTCAAATAATTGATTAGGAGCTTTTGAACACAATTATATTGCAAAACCTCAATTTCTGTACTTTTTACTAAGTTAAAATTCCAACGGGTCCATTGAAAGGCCCATTTCGACTCGCTCGTCCTAAAGCTCTACAAAAAGGACCGCAAAACAAGTTTTAATCAAATATTAGGAGTTCAAATAATTGATTAGGAGCTTTTCAACACAATTAAATTTCAAAATCGCAATTTCTGTACTTTTTACTAAGTTAAAATTCCAACGGGTCCGTTGAAAGGCCCATTTAGACTTGCTCGTCCGAAACCTCTACAAAAGGGACCACAAAAATGTTTTATTCTAATATTAGGAGTTCATAAATTTCATTAGGAGCTTTTGAACACAATTATATTGCAAAACATCAATTTCTGTACTATTTACTCAGTTAAAATTCCAACGGGTCCATTGAACGGCTCATTTAGACCTGCTCGTCCGAAACCTCTACAAAAAGGACCGCAAAAATGTTTTATTGTAATATTAGGAGTTCATAAAATTGATTAGGAGCTTTTGAACACAATTATATTGCAAAACCTCAATTTCTGTACTATTTACTCAGTTAAAATTCCAACGGGCCCATTGAAAGGCCCATTTCGACCCGCTCGTCCGAAACCTCTACAAGAAGGACCGCAAAACAAGTTTTAATCAAATATTAGGAGTTCAAATAATTGATTAGGAGCTTTTCAACACAATTATATTGCAAAACCTCAATTTCTGTACTTTTTACTCAGTTAAAATTCCAACGGGTCCATTGAAAGGCCCATTTCGACCCGCTCGTCCGAAACCTCTACAAAAGGACCGCAAAAAAAGTTTTAATCAAATATTAGGAGTTCAAATAATTGATTAGGAGCTTTTGAACACAATTATATTGCAAAACCTCAATTTCTGTACTTTTTACTCAGTTAAAATTCCAACGGGTCCATTGAAAAGCCCATTTCGACCCGCTCGTTCGAAACCTCTACAAAAAGGACCGCAAAACAAGTTTTAATCAAATATTAGGAGTTCAAATAATTGATTAGGAGCTTTTCAACACAATTAAATTTCAAAATCGCAATTTCTGTACTTTTTACAAAGTTAAAATTCCAACGGGTCCGTTGAAAGGCCCATTTAGACCTGCTCGTCCGAAACCTCTACAAAAGGGACCGCAAAATGTTTTATTCTAATATTAGGAGTTCATAAATTTAATTAGGAGCTTTTGAACACAATTATATTGCAAAACCTCAATTTCTGTACTATTTACTCAGTTAAAATTCCAACGGGTCCATTGAACGGCCCATTTAGACCAGCTCGTCCGAAACCTCTACAAAAAGGACCGCAAAAATGTTTTATTCTAATATTAGGAGATCAAATAATTGATTAAGAGCTTTTCAACACAATTATATTGTAAAACCTCAATTTCTGTACTTTTTACTCAGTTAAAATTCCAACGGGTCCATTGAAAGGCCCATTTCGACCCGCTCGTCCGAAACCTCTACAAAAAGGACCGCAAAACAAGTTTTAATCAAATATTAGGAGTTCAAATAATTGATTAGGAGCTTTTGAACACAATTACATTGCAAAACCTCAATTTCTGTACTTTTTACTGAGTTAAAATTCTAACGGGTCCATTGAAAGGCCCATTTAGACCTGCTCGTCCGAAACCTCTACAAAAAGGACCGCAAAACAAGTTTTAATCAAATATTAGGAGTTCAAATAATTGATTAGGAGCTTTTCAAAACCGCAATTTCTGTACTTTTTACTCAATTAAAATTCCAACGGGTCCATTGAAAGGCCCATTTAGACCTGCTGGTCCGAAACCTCTACAAAATGGACCGCAAAAATGTTTTATTCTAATATTAGGAGTTCAAATAATTGATTAGGAGCTTTTGAACACAATTATATTGCAAAACCTCAATTTCCGTACTTTTTACTCAGTTAAAATTCCAACGGGTCCATTGAAAGGCCCATTTCGACCCGCTCGTCCGAAACCTCTACAAAAAAGACCGCAAAACAAGTTTTAATCAAATATTAGGAGTTCAAATAATTGATTAGGAGCTTTTCAACACAATTAAATTTCAAAATCGCAATTTCTGTACTTTTTACTAAGTTAAAATTCCAACGGGTCCGTTGAAAGGCCCATTTAGACCTGCTCGTCCGAAACCTCTACAAAAAGGACCGCAAAAATGTTTTATTCTAATATTAGGAATTCATAAATTTGATTAGGAGCTTTTGAACACAATTATATTGCAAAACATCAATTTCTTTACTATTTACTCAGTTAAAATTCCAACGGGTCCATTGAAAGGCCCATTTAGACCTGCTCGTCCGAAACCTCTACAAAAAGGACAGCAAAAATGTTTTATTCTAATATTAGGAGTTCATAAAATTGATTAGGAGCTTTTGAACACAATTATATTGCAAAACCTCAATTTCTGTACTATTTACTCAGTTAAAATTCGAACGGGCCCATTGAAAGGCCCATTTCGACCCGCTCGTCCTAAACCTCTACAAGAAGGACAGCAAAACAAGTTTTAATCAAATATTAGGAGTTCAAATAATCGATTAGGAGCTTTTCAACACAATTATATTGCAAAACCTCAATTTCTGTACTTTTTACTCAGTTAAAATTCCAACGGGTCCATTGAAAGGCCCATTTCGACCCGCTCGTCCGAAACCTCTACAAAAAGGACCGCAAAACAAGTTTTAATCAAATATTAGGAGTTCAAATAATTGATTAGGAGCTTTTGAACACAATTATATTGCAAAACCTCAATTTCTGTACTTTTTACTCAGTTAAAATTCCAACGGGTCCATTGAAAAGCCCATTTCGACCCGCTCGTCCGAAACCTCTACAAAAAGGACCGCAAAACAAGTTTTAATCAAATATTAGGAGTTCAAATAATTGATTAGGAGCTTTTCAACACAATTAAATTTCAAAATCGCAATTTCTGTACTTTTTACTAAGTTAAAATTCCAACGGGTCCGTTGAAAGGCCCATTTCGACCTGCTCGTCCGAAACCTCTACAAAAAGGACCGCAAAAATGTTTTATTCTAATATTAGGAGTTCATAAAATTGATTAGGAGCTTTTGAACACAATTATATTGCAAAACCTCAATTTCTGTACTATTTACTCAGTTAAAATTCCAACGGGCCCATTGAAAGGCCCATTTCGACCCGCTCGTCCGAAACCTCCACAAGAAGGACCGCAAAACAAGTTTTAATCAAATATTAGGAGTTCAAATAATTGATTAGGAGCTTTTTAAAACCTCAATTTCTGTACTTTTTACTCAGTTAAATTCCAACGGGTCCATTGAAAGGCCCATTTAGACCTGCTCGTCCGAAACCTCTACAAAATGGACCGCAAAAATGTTTTATTCAAATATTAGGAGATCAAATAATTGATTAGGAGATTTTCAACACAATTACATTGCAAAACCTCAATTTCTGTACTTTTTACTCAGTTAAAATTCTAACGGGTCCATTGAAAGGCCCATTTAGACCTGCTCGTCCGAAACCTTTACAAAAAGGACCGCAAAACAAGTTTTAATCAAATATTAGGAGTTCAAATAATTGATTAGGAGCTTTTCAAAACCGCAATTTCTGTACTTTTTACTCCATTAAAATTCCAACGGGTCCATTGAAAGGCCCATTTAGACCTGTTGGTCCGAAACCTCTACAAAATGGACCGCAAAAATGTTTTATTCTAATATTATGAGTTCAAATAATTGATTAGGAGCTTTTGAACACAATTATATTGCAAAACCTCAATTTCTGTACTTTTTACTCAGTTAAAATTCCAATGGGTCCATTGAAAGGCCCATTTCGACCCGCTCGTCCGAAACCTCTACAAAAAGGACTGCAAAACAAGTTTTAATCAAATTTTAGGAGTTCATGTAAATGATTAGGAGCTTTTCAACACAATTATATTACAAAACCTCAATTTCTGTACTTTTTACTCAGTTAAAATTCCAATGGGTCCATTGAAAGGCCCATTTAGAATTGTCGTCAGAAACTTCTACAAAAAGGACCGCAAAAATGTTTTATTCAAATATTAGGAGTTCAAATAATTAATTAGGAGCTTTTCAACACAATTATATTGCAAAACCTCAATTTCTGTACTTTTTACTCAGTTAAAATTCGAACGGGTGCATTGAAAGGCCCATTTCGACCTGCTCGTCCGAAACCTCTACAAAAAGGACCGCAAAACAAGTTTTAGTCAAATATTAGGAGTTCAAATAATTTCTTCGGAGCTTTTCAACACAATTATATTGCAAAACCTCAATTTATGTACTTTTTACTCATTTAAAATTCCAACGGGTCCATTGAAAGGCCCATTTCGACCTGCTCGTCCGAAACCTCTACAAAAAGGACCGCAAAAATGTTTTATTTAAATATTAGGAGTTCAAATAATTGATTAGGAGTTTTTCAACACAATTATATTGCAAAACCCCAATTTCTGTGCTTTTTACTTAGTTAAAATTCCAACGGGTCCATTGAAAGGCCCATTTCGACCTGCTCGTCCGAAACCTCTACAAAAAGGACCGCAAAACAAGTTTTAGTCAAATATTAGGAGTTCAAATAATTTCTTCGGAGCTTTTCAACACAATTATATTGCAAAACCTCAATTTCTGTACTTTTTACTCAGTTAAAATTCCAACAGGTCCATTGAAAGGCCCATTTAGACCTGCTCGTCCGAAACCTCTACAAAAAGGACCGCAAAAATGTTTTATTCAAATATTAGGAGTTCAAATAATTGATTAGGAGCTTTTGAAATCAATTATATTGCAAAACCTAAATTTCTGTACTTTTTACTTAGTTAAAATTCGAACGGGTCCATTGAAAGGCCCATTTAGACCTGCTCGTCCGAAAACTCTACAAAAAGGACCGCAAAAAGGTTTTAGTCAAATATTAGGAGTTCAAATAATTAATTAGGAGCTTTTCAACACAATTATATTGCAAAACCTCAATTTCTGTATTTTTTACTCAGTTAAAATCCCAACGGGTTTATTGAAAGGCCCATTTCGACCTGCTCGTCCGAAATCTCTACAAAAAGGACCGCAAAACAAGTTTTAATCAAATATTAGGAGTTCAAATAATTGATTAGGAGCTTTTCAACACAATTATATTGCAAAACCTCAATTTCTGTACTTTTTACTCAGTTAAAATTCCAACGGGTCCATTTAAAGGCCCATTTCTACCCGCTCGTCCGAAACCTCTACAAAAAGGACTGCAAATCAAGTTTTTATTCAAATATTACGAGTCCGTTGAAAGGCCCATTTAGACTTCCTCGTCCGAAACCTCTACAAAAAGGACCGCAAAAATATTTTATTCAAATATTAGGAGTTCAAATAATTTATTAGGAGTTTTTCAACACAATTATATTGCAAAACCTCAATTTCTGTAGTTTTCACTCAGTTAAAATTCCAACGGGTCCATTGAAAGGCCCATTTAGACCTGCTCGTCCGAAACCTCTACAAAAAGGACCGCAAAAATGTTTTATTCAAATTTTAGGAGTTCATGTAATTGATTAGGAGCCATTCAACACAATTATATTGCAAAACCTCAATTTCTGTACTTTTTACTTAGTTAAAATTCCAACAGGTCCATTGAAAGGCCCATTTCGACCCGCTCGTCCGAAACCTCTACAAAAAGGACTGCAAAACAAGTTTTAATCAAATTTTAGGATTTCATGTAATTGATTAGGAGCTTTTCAACACAATTATATTGCAAAACCTCAATTTCTGTACTTTTTACTGAGTTAAAATTCCAACGGGTCCATTGAATGGCCCAATTAGACCTGCTCGTCCGAAACCTCTACAAAAAGGACCGCAAAAATGTTTTATTCAAATATTAGGAGTTCAAATAATTGATTAGGAGCTTTTCAACACAATTATATTTCAAAACCTCAATTTATGTACTTTTTACTCAGTTAAAATTCCAACGGGTCTATTGAAAGGCCCATTTAGAACTACTCGTCCGAAACCTCTACAAAAAGGACCGCATAAATGTTTTATTCCAATATTAGGAGTTCAAATAATTGATTAGGAGCTTTTCAAATCAATTATATTGCAAAACCTGAATTTATGTACTTTTTACTCAATTAAAATTCCAACGGGTCCATTGAAAGGCCCATTTAGACCTACTCGTCCAAAACCTCTACAAAAAGGACCACAAAAATGATTTATTCAAATATTAGGAGTTCAAATAATTGATTAGGAGTTTTTCAACACAATTATATTGCAAAACCTTAATTTTTGTACTTTTTACTCATTTAAAATTCAAACGAGTCCATTGAAAGGCCCATTTCGACCCGCTCGTCCGAAACCTCTATAAAAAGGACTGCAAAACAAGTTTTAATCAAAATTTAGGAGTTCATGTAATTGATTAGGAGATTTTCAACACAATTATATTGCAAAACCTAGATTTCTGTAGTTTTTACTCAGTTAAAATTCCAACGAGTCCATTGAAAGGCCCATTTCGACCCGCTCGTCCGAAACCTCTATAAAAAGGACTGCAAAACAAGTTTTAATTAAATTTTAGGTGTTCATGTAATTGATTAGGAGCTTTTCAACACAATTATATTGCAAAACCTCAATTTCTGCAGTTTTTACTTAGTTAAAATTCCAACGGGTCCATTGAAAGGCCCATTTCGACCCGCTCGTCCGAAACCTCTAGAAAAAAGACCGCTAAACAAGTTTTAATCAAATATTAGGAGTTCAAATAATTGATTAGGAGCTTTTCAACACAATTATATTGCAAAACCGCAATTTATGTACTTTTTGCTCAGTTAAAATTCCAACGGGTCCATTGAAAGACCCATTTCGACCCGCTCGTCCGAAAACTCTACAAAAAGGAGTGCAAAATAGGTTTTAATCAAATTTTAGGAGTGCATGTAATTGATTAGGAGCTTTTCAACACAATTATATTGCAAAACCTCAATTTCTGTACTTTTTACTTTGTTAAAATTCGAACGGGTCCATTGAAATGCCCATTTCGACCTGCTCGTCCGAAACCTCTACAAAAAGGACCGCAAAAAGTGTTTTAGTCAAATTTTAGGAATTCAAATAATTGATTAGGAGCTTTTCAACACAATTATATTTCAAAACCTCAATTTCTGTACTTTTTACTCAGTTAAAATTCCAACGGGTCCATTGAAAGGCCCATTTCGACCTGCTCGTCTGAAACCTCTACAAAAAAGACAGCAAAAATGTTTTATTCAAATATTAGGAGTTCAAATAATTGATTAGGAGCTTTTCAACACAATTATATTGCAAAACCTCAATTTCTGTACTTTTTGCTCAGTTAAAATTCCAACGGGTCCATTGAAAGGCCCATTTCGACCCGCTCGTCCGAAAACTCTACAAAAAGGAGTGCAAAATAGGTTTTAATCAAATTTTAGGAGTGCATGTAATTGATTAGGAGCTTTTCAACACAATTATATTGCAAAACCTCAATTTCTGTACTTTTTACTTTGTTAAAATTCGAACGGGTCCATTGAAAGGCCCATTTCGACCCGCTCGTCCGAAACCTCTACAAAAAGGACTACAAAACAAGATTTAATCAAATTTAAGGAGTTCATGTAATTGACTAGGAGCTTTTCAACACAATTATATTGCAAAACCTCAATTTATGTACTTTTTACTCATTTAAAATTCCAACGGGTCCATTGAAAGGCCCATTTCGACCCGCTCGTCCGAAACCTCTACAAAAAGGAATGCAAAACAAGTTTTAATCAAATTTTAGGAGTTCATGTAATTGATTAGGAGCATTTCAACACAATTATATTGCAAAACCTCAATTATATACTTTTTACTCAGTTAAAATTTCAACGGGTCCATTGAAAGGCCCATTTAGACCCGCTCGTCTGAAACCTCTACAAAAAGGACCGCAAAAATGTTTTATTCAAATAGTAGGAGTTCAAATAATTGATTAGGAGCTTTTCAACACATTTATACTGCAAAACCTCAATTTCTGTACTTTTTACTCAGTTAAAATTCTAACGGGTCCATTGAAAGGCCCATTTAGACCTGCTCGTCCGAAACCTCGACAAAAAGGACTGCAAAATAGTTTTAATGAAATTTTAGGAGTTCAAATAATTTATTAGGAACTTTTCAACACAATTATATTGAAAAACCTCAATTTTATACTTTTTACTCAGTTAAAATTCAAACAGGCTCATTGAAAGGCCCATTTAGACCTGCTCGTCCGAAATCTCTACAAAAAGGTTCGCAAAAATGTTTTATTCAAATATTAGGAGTTCAAATAATTGATTAGGAGCTTTTCCACACAATTATATTGCAAAACCTCAATTTCTGTACTTTTTACTCATTTAAAATTCCAACGGGTCCAATGAAAGGCCCATTTGGACCTGCTCGTCCGAAACCTCTACAAAAAGGATCGCAAAAATGTTTTATTCAAATATTAGGAGTTCAAATAATTGATTAGGAGTTTTTCAACACAATTATATTGCAAAACCTCAATTTCTGTAGTTTTCACTCAGTTAAAATTCCAACGGGTCCATTGAAAGGCCCATTTAGACCTGCTCGTCCGAAAGCTCTACAAAAAGGACCGCAAAAATGTTTTATTCAAATATTAGGAGTTCAAATAATTGATTAGGAGCTTTTCAACACAATTATATTGCAAAACCTCAATTTATGTACTTTTTACTCATTTAAAATTCCAATGGGTCCATTGAAAGGCCCATTTCGACCCGCTCGTCCGAAACCTCTACAAAAAGGACTACAAAACAAGATTTAATCAAATTTAAGGAGTTCATGTAATTGATTAGGAGCTTTTCAAAACAATTATATTGCAAAACCTCAATTTCTGTAGTTTTTACTCAGTTAATATTCCAACGGGTCCATTGAAAGGCCCATTTCGACCCGCTCGTCCGAAACCTCTACAAAAAGGACTACAAAATAAGTTTTAATCAAATTTTAGGAGTTCATGTAAATATTTAGGAGCTTTTCAAAACAATTATATTGCAAAACCTCAATTTCTGTACTTTTTACTTAGTTAAAATTCCAACGGGTCCATTGAAAGGCCCATTTAGACCTGCTCGTCCGAAACCTCTACAAAAAGGACCGCAAAAATGTTTTATTCAAATATTAGGAGTTCAAATAATTGATTAGGAGCTTTTCAACACAATTATATTTCAAAACCTCAATTTCTGTACTTTTTACTAAGTTAAAATTCCAACGGGTCTATTGAAAGGCCCATATAGACCTGCTCGTCCGAAACCTCTACAAAAAGGATCGCAAAAATGTTTTATTCAAATTTTAGTAGTTCAAATAATTGATTAGGAGCTTTTCAAATCAATTACATTGCAAAACCTCAATTTCTGTATTTTTTACTCAGTTAAAATTCCAACGGGTCCATTGAAAGGCCCATTTCGACTTGCTCGTCTGAAACCTCTACAAAAAGGTCTGCAAAACAAGTTTTAATCAAATATTAGGAGTTCAAATAATTGATTAGGAGCTTTTCAACACAATTATATTGCAAAACCTCAATTCTGTACTTTTTACTCAGTTAAAATTCCAACGGGTCCATTGAAAGGCCCATTTAGACCTGCTTGTCTGAAACCTCTACAAAAAAGACGGCAAAAATGTTTTATTCAACTATTAGGAGTTCAAATAATTGATTAGGAGCTTTTCAACACAATTATATTGCGAAACCTCAATTTCTGTACTATTTACTCAGTTAAAAATCCAACGGGTCCATTTAAAGGCCCATTTAGACCTGTTCGTCTAAAACCTCTACAAAAAAGACGGCAAAAATGTTTTATTCAAATATTATGAGTTCAAATAATTGATTAGGAGCTTTTAAACACAATTATATTGCAAAACCTCAATTTCTGTACTTTTTACTCATTTAAAATTCCAACTATTCAATTGAAAGGCCCATTTCGACCTGCTCGTCCGAAACCTCTACAAAAAGGACTGCAAATCATGTTTTAATCAAATTTTAGGAGTTCATGTAATTGATTAGGAGCCATTCAACACAATTATATTGCAAAACCTCAATTTCTGTACTTTTTACTTAGTTAAAATTCCAACGGGTCCATTGAAAGGCCCATTTAGACCTGCTCGTCCGAAACCTCTACAAAAAGGACCGCAAAAATGTTTTATTCAAATATTAGGAGTTCAAATAATTGATTAGGAGCTTTTCAACACAATTATATTGCAAAACCTCAATTTCTGTACTTTTTACTCATTTAAAATTCCAACGGGTCCAATGAAAGGCCCATTTAGACCTGCTCGTCCGAAACCTCTACAAAAAGGACCGCAAAAATGTTTTATTCAAATATTAGGAGTTCAAATAATTGATTAGGAGTTTTTCAACACAATTATATTGCAAAACCTCAATTTCTGTAGTTTTCACTCAGTTAAAATTCCAACGGGTCCATTGAAAGGCCCATTTAGACCTGCTCGTCCGAAAGCTCTACAAAAAGGACCGCAAAAATGTTTTATTACAATATTAGGAGTTCAAATAATTGATTAGGAGCTTTTCAACACAATTATATTGCAAAACCTCAATTTATGTACTTTTTACTCGTTTAAAATTCCAACGGGTCCATTGAAAGGCCCATTTCGACCCGCTCGTCCGAAACCTCTACAAAAAGAACTGCAAAACAAGTTTTAATCAAATTTTAGGAGTTCATGTAATTGATTAGGAGCTTTTCAACAAAATTATATTTCAAAATCTCAATTTCTGTACATTTTACTCAGTTAAAATTCCAACGTGTCCATTGAAAGGCCCATTTCAACCCGCTCGTCCGAAACCTCTAAAAAAAGGACTGCAAAACAAGTTTTAATCAAATCTTAGGAGTTCATGTAATTGATTAGGAGCTTTTCAACACAATTATATTGCAAAACCTCAATTTCTGTACTTTTTACTCAGTTAAAATTCCAACGGGTCCATTGAAAGGCCCATTTTGACCCGCTCGTCCGAAACCTCTACAAAAAGGACTACAAATCATGTTTTAATCAAATTTTACGAGTTCATGTAATTGATTAGGAGCCATTCAACACAATTATATTGCAAAACCTCAATTTCTGTACTTTTTACTCAGTTAAAATTCCAACGGGTCCATTGAAAGGCCCATTTAGACCTGCTCGTCCGAAACCTCTACAAAAAGGACCGCAAAACAAGTTTTAATCAAATTTTAGGAGTTCATGTAATTGATTAGGAGCTTTTCAACACAATTATATTGCAAAACTTCAATTTCTGTACTTTTTACTCAGTTAAAATTCCAACGGGTCCATTGAAAGGCCCATTTAGACCTGCTCGTCCGAAACCTCTACAAAAAGGACTGCAAAAATGTTTTATTCAAATATTAGGAGTTCAAATAATTGATTAGGAGCTTTTCAACACAATTATATTGCAAAACCTCAATTTCTATACTTTTTACTCATTTAAAATTCCAACGGGTCCATTGAAAGGCCCATTTCGACCCTCTCGTCCGAAACCTCTACAAAAAGGTGTGCAAAACAAGTTTTAATCAAATATTAGGAGTTCAAATAATTGATACGGAGCTTTTGAAAACAATTATATTGCACAACCTCAATTTATGTACTTTTTACTCATTTAAAATTCCAACGGGTCCATTGAAAGGCCCATTTCCACCAGCTCGTCCGAAACCTTTACAAAAAGGACTGCGAAACAAGTTTTAATCAAATTTTAGGAGTTCATGTAATTGATTAGGAGCCATTCAACACAATTATATTGCAAAACCTCAATTTCTGTACTTTTTACTCAGTTAAAATTCCAACGGGTGCATTGAAAGGCCCATTTAGACCTGCTCGTACAAAACCTCTACAAAAAGGACCGCAAAAATATTTTATTCAAATATTAGGAGTTCAAAAAATTGATTAGGAGCTTTTCAACAGAATTATATTGCAAAACTTCAATTTCTGTACTTTTTACTCAGTTAAAATTCTAACGGGTCCATTGAAAGGCCCATTTAGACCTGCTCGTCCAAAACCTCTACAAAAAGTACTGCAAAAATGTTTTATTCAAATATTAGGAGTTCAAATAATTTATTAGGAGCTTTTCAACACAATTATATTGCAAAACCTCAATTTCTGTACTTTTTACTTTGTTAAAATTCGAACGGGTCCATTGAAATGCCCATTTCGACCTGCTCGTCCGAAACCTCTACAAAAAGGACAGCAAAACAAGTTTTAGTCAAATTTTAGGAATTCAAATAATTGATTAGGAGCTTTTCAACACAATTATATTGCAAAACCTCAATTTCTGTACCTTTTACACAGTTAAAATTCCAACGGGTCCATTGAAAGGCCCATTTCGACCTGCTCGTCTGAAACCTCTACAAAAAAGACAGCAAAAATGTTTTATTCAAATATTAGGAGTTCAAATAATTGATTAGGAGCTTTTCAACACAATTATATTGCAAAACCTCAATTTCTGTACTATTTACTCAGTTAAAATTCCAACGGGTCCATTGAAAGGCCCATTTAGACCTGCTCGTCCGAAACCTCTACAAAAAGGACCACAAAAATGTTTTATTCAAATATTAGGAGTTCAAATAATTAATTAGGAGATTTTGAACACAATTATATTGCAAAACCTCAATTTCTGTTCTCTTTACTCAGTTAAAATTCCAACGGGTCCATTGAAAGGCCCATTTCGACCCGCTCGTCCGAAACCTCTACAAAAAGGACTACAAAACAATATTTAATCAAATTTAAGGAGTTCATGTAATTGATTAGGAGCTTTTCAAAACAATTATATTGCAAAACCTCAATTTCTGTAGTTTTTACTCAGTTAAAATTCCAACGGGTCCATTGAAAGGCCCATTTCGACCCGCTCGTCCGAAACCTCTACAAAAAGGACTACAAAACAAGTTTTAATCAAATTTTAGGAGTTCATGTAAATGATTAGGAGCTTTTCAAAACAATTATAATGCAAAACCTCAATTTCTGTACTTTTTACTTAGTTAAAATTCCAACGGGTCCATTGAAAGGCCCATTTAGACCTGCTCGTCCGAAACCTCTACAAAAAGGACCACAAAAATGTTTTATTCAAATATTAGGAGTTCAAATAATTAATTAGGAGATTTTGAACACAATTATATTGCAAAACCTCAATTTCTGTTCTCTTTACTCAGTTAAAATTCCAACGGGTCCATTGAAAGGCCCATTTCGACCCGCTCGTCCGAAACCTCTACAAAAAGGACTACAAAACAAGATTTAATCAAATTTAAGGAGTTAATGTAATTGATTAGGAGCTTTTCAAAACAATTATATTGCAAAACCTCAATTTCTGTAGTTTTTACTCAATTAAAATTCCAACGGGTCCATTGAAAGGCCCATTTCGACTTGCTCGTCTGAAACTTCTACAAAAAGGTCTGCAAAACAAGTTTTAATCAAATATTAGGAGTTCAAATAATTGATTAGAAGCTTTTCAACACAATTATATTGCAAAACCTCAATTTTGTACTTTTTACTCAGTTAAAATTCCAACGGGTCCATTGAAAGGCCCATTTAGACCTGATTGTCTGAAACCTCTACAAAAAAGACGGCAAAAATGTTTTATTCAAATATTAGGAGTTCAAATAATTGATTAGGAGCTTTTCAACACAATTATATTGCAAAACCTCAATTTCTGTACTATTTACTCAGTTAAAATTCCAACGGGTCCATTTAAAGGCCCATTTAGACCTGTTCGTCTGAAACCTCTACAAAAAAGACGGCAAAAATGTTTTATTCAAATATTAGGAGTTCAAATAATTGATTAGGAGCTTTTAAACACAATTATATTGCAAAACCTCAATTTATGTACTTTTTACTCAGGTAAAATTCCAACGGGTCCATTGAAAGGGCCAATTAGACCTGCTTGTCCAAAACCTCTACAAAAAGGACCGCAAATATGTTTTATTCAAATATTAGGAGTTCAAATATTTTATTAGGAGATTTTTAAATCAATTATATCGTAAAACCTCAATTTCTGTACTTTTTACTCATTTAAAATTCCAACGGGTCCGTTGAAAGACACATTTAGACCTGCTCGTCCGAAACCTCTACAAAAAAGACCACAAAAATGTTTTATTCAAATATTAGGAGTTCAAATAATTGATTAGGAGTTTTTTAACACAATTATATTGCAAAACCTCAATTTCTATACTTTTTACTCAGTTAAAATTCTAACGGGTCCGTTGAAAGGCCCATTTAGACCTGCTCGTCCGAAACCTCTACAAAAAGGACCGCAAAACAAGTTTTAATCAAATATTAGGAGTTCAAATAATTGATTAGGAGCTTTTCAACACAATTAAATTGCAAAACCGCAATTTCTGTACTTTTTACTCAGTTAAAATTCCAACGGGTCCATTGAAAGGCCCATTTAGACCTACTCGTCCGAAACCTCTACAAAAAGGACCGCAAAAATGTTTTATTCTAATATTAGGAGTTCATAAAATTGATTAGGAGCTTTTGAACACAATTATATTGCAAAATCTCAATTTCTGTACTATTTACTCAGTTAAAATTCTAACGGGTCCATTGAAAGGCCCATTTAGACCTGCTCGTCCGAAACCTCCACAAAAAGGACCGCAAAAATGTTTTATTCAAATATTAGGAGTTCAAATAATTGATTAGGAGCTTTTCAAATCAATTATATTGCAAAACCTCAATTTCTGTACTTTTTACTCAGTTAAAAACCAACGGGTCCATTGAAAGGACCATTTAGACCTCCTCGTCAGAAACCTCTTCAAAAAGGACTGCAAAACAAGTTTTAATCAAATTTTAGGAGTTCATGTAAATGATTAGGAGCTTTTCAACACAATTATATTGCAAAACCTCAAATTTTGTAATTTTTACTAAGTTAAAATTCGAACGGGTCCATTGAAAGGACCATTCAGAACTGTCGTCCGAAACCTCTACAAAAAGGATCGCAAAAATGTATTATTTAAATATTAGGAGTTCAAATAATTGATTAGGAGCTTTTCAAATCAATTATATTGCAAAACCTCAATATTTGTACTTTTCACTCAGTTAAAATTCCAACGGGTCCATTGAAAGGCCTATTTAGACCTCCTCGTCCGAAACCTCTACAAAAAGGACCGCAAAAATGTTTTATTCAAATATTAGGAGTTCAAATAATTAATTAGGAGCTTTTCAACACAATTATATTGCAAAACCTCAATTTCTGTACTTTTTACTCAGTTAAAATTCTAACGGGTCCATTGAAAGGCCCATTTAGACCTGCTCGTCCGAAACCTCCACAAAAAGGACCGCAAAAATGTTTTATTCAAATATTAGGAGTTCAAATAATTGATTAGGAGCTTTTCAAATCAATTATATTGCAAAACCTCAATTTCTGTACTTTTTACTCAGTTAAAAACCAACAGGTCCATTGAAAGGACCATTTAGACCTCCTCGTCAGAAACCTCTACAAAAAGGACCGCAAAAATGTTTTATTCTAATATTAGGAGATCAAATAATTGATTAAGAGCTTTTCAACACAATTATATTGTAAAACCTCAATTTTTGTACTTTTTACTCAGTTAAAATTCCAACGGGTCCATTGAAAGGCCCATTTCGACCCGCTCGTCCGAAACCTCTACAAAAAGGACCGCAAAACAAGTTTTAATCAAATATTAGGAGTTCAAATAATTGATTAGGAGCTTTTGAACACAATTATATTGCAAAACCTCAATTTCTGTACTTTTTACTAAGTTAAAATTCCAACGGGTCCATTGAAAGGCCCATTTCGACCCGCTCGTCCTAAAGCTCTACAAAAAGGACCGCAAAACAAGTTTTAATCAAATATTAGGAGTTCAAATAATTGATTAGGAACTTTTCAACACAATTAAAATTCAAAATCGCAATTTCTGTACGTTTTACTAAGTTAAAATTCCAACGGGTCCGTTGAAAGGCCCATTTAGACCTGCTCGTCCGAAACCTCTACAAAAGGGACCGCAAAAATGTTTTATTCTAATATTAGGAGTTCATAAATTTTATTAGGAGCTTTTGAACACAATTATATTGCAAAACCTCAATTTCTGTACTATTTACTCAGTTAAAATTCCAACGGGTCCATTGAACGGCTCATTTAGACCTGCTCGTCCGAAACCTCTACAAAAAGGACCGCAAAAATGTTTTATTCTAATGTTAGGAGTTCAAATAATTGATTAGGAGCTTTTCAAATCAATTATATTGCAAAACCTCAATATTTGTACTTTTCACTCAGTTAAAATTCCAACGGGTCCATTGAAAGGCCTATTTAGACCTCCTCGTCCGAAACCTCTACAAAAAGGACCGCAAAAATGTTTTATTCAAATATTAGGAGTTCAAATAATTAATTAGGAGCTTTTCAACACAATTATATTGCAAAACCTCAATTTCTGTACTTTTTACTCAGTTAAAATTCTAACGGGTCCATTGAAAGGCCCATTTAGACCTGCTCGTCCGAAACCTCCACAAAAAGGACCGCAAAAATGTTTTATTCAAATATTAGGAGTTCAAATAATTGATTAGGAGCTTTTCAAATCAATTATATTGCAAAACCTCAATTTCTGTACTTTTTACTCAGTTAAAACTCCAACTGGTCCATTGAAAGGACCATTTAGACCTCCTCGTCAGAAACCTCTACAAAAAGGACCGCAAAAATGGTTTATTCTAATATTAGGAGATCAAATAATTGATTAAGAGCTTTTCAACACAATTATATTGTAAAACCTCAATTTTTGTACTTTTTACTCAGTTAAAATTCCAACGGGTCCATTGAAAGGCCCATTTCGACCCGCTCGTCCGAAACCTCTACAAAAAGGACCGCAAAACAAGTTTTAATCAAATATTAGGAGTTCAAATAATTGATTAGGAGCTTTTGAACACAATTATATCGCAAAACCTCAATTTCTGTACTTTTTACTAAGTTAAAATTCCAACGGGTCCATTGAAAGGCCCATTTCGACCCGCTCGTCCTAAAGCTCTACAAAAAGGACCGCAAAACAAGTTTTAATCAAATATTAGGA
The DNA here is from genome assembly GCA_958450335.1 of Hibiscus tridactylites. Lineage (NCBI taxonomy): Eukaryota > Viridiplantae > Streptophyta > Magnoliopsida > Malvales > Malvaceae > Hibiscus > Hibiscus tridactylites. The sequence continues at coordinate 37,755,560 of OY288289.1, read as the reverse complement.
GTTCAAATAATTGATTAGGAACTTTTCAACACAATTAAATTTCAAAATCGCAATTTCTGTACTTTTTACTAAGTTAAAATTCCAACGGGTCCGTTGAAAGGCCCATTTAGACCTGCTCGTCCGAAACTTCTACAAAAAGGACCGCAAAACAAGTTTTAATCAAATATTAGGAGTTCAAATAATTGATTAGGAGCTTTTCAACACAATTATATTGCAAAACCTCAATTTCTGTACTTTTTACTCAGTTAAAATTCCAACGGGTCCATTGAAAGGCCCATTTCGACCCGCTCGTCCGAAACCTCTACAAAAAGGACCGCAAAACAAGTTTTAATCAAATATTAGGAGTTCAAATAATTGATTAGGAGCTTTTGAACACAATTATATTGCAAAACCTCAATTTCTGTACTTTTTACTCAGTTAAAATTCCAACGGGTCCATTGAAAAGCCCATTTCGACCCGCTCGTCCGAAACCTCTACAAAAAGGACCGCAAAACAAGTTTTAATCAAATATTAGGAGTTCAAATAATTGATTAGGAGCTTTTCAACACAATTAAATTTCAAAATCGCAATTTCTGTACTTTTTACAAAGTTAAAATTCCAACGGGTCCGTTGAAAGGCCCATTTAGACCTGCTCGTCCGAAACCTCTACAAAAAGGACCGCAAAAATGTTTTATTCTAATATTAGGAGTTCATAAAATTTATTAGGAGCTTTTGAACACAATTATATTGCAAAACCTCAATTTCTGTACTATTTACTCAGTTAAAATTCCAACGGGCCCATTGAAAGGCCCATTTCGACCCGCTCGTCCGAAACCTCTACAAGAAGGACCGCAAAACAAGTTTTAATCAAATATTAGGAGTTCAAATAATTGATTAGGAGCTTTTCAAAACCGCAATTTCTGTACTTTTTATTACTCAGTTAAATTCCAACGGGTCCATTGAAAGTCCCATTTAGACCTGCTCGTCCGAAACCTCTACAAAATGGACCGCAAAAATGTTTTATTCAAATATTAGGAGATCAAATAATTGATTAGGAGATTTTCAACACAATTACATTGCAAAACCTCAATTTCTGTACTTTTTACTGAGTTAAAATTCTAACGAGTCCATTGAAAGGCCCATTTAGACCTGCTCGTCCGAAACCTCTACAAAAAGGACCGCCAAACAAGTTTTAATCAAATATTAGGAGTTCAAATAATTGATTAGGAGCTTTTCAAAACCGCAATTTCTGTACATTTTACTCAATTAAAATTCCAACGGGTCCATTGAAAGGCCCATTTAGACCTGCTGGTCCGAAACCTCTACAAAATGGACCGCAAAAATATTTTATTCTAATATTAGGAGTTCAAATAATTGATTAGGAGCTTTTGAACACAATTATATTGCAAAACCTCAATTTCTGTACTTTTTACTCAGTTAAAATTCCAACGGGTCCATTGAAAGGCCCATTTCGACCCGCTCGTCCGAAACCTCTACAAAAAGGACCGCAAAACAAGTTTTAATCAAATATTAGGAGTTCAAATAATTGATTAGGAGCTTTTCAACACAATTAAATTTCAAAATCGCAATTTCTGTACTTTTTACTAAGTTAAAATTCCAACGGGTCCGTTGAAAGGCCCATTTAGACCTGCTCGTCCGAAACCTCTACAAAAAGGACCGCAAAAATGTTTTATTCTAATATTAGAAGTTCATAAATTTGATTAGGAGCTTTTGAACACAATTGTATTGCAAAACCTCAATTTCTTTACTATTTACTCAGTTAAAATTCCAACGGGTCCATTGAAAGGCCCATTTAGACCTGCTCGTCCGAAACCTCTACAAAAAGGACCACAAAAATGTTTTATTCTAATATTAGGAGTTCATAAAATTGATTAGGAGCTTTTGAACACAATTATATTGCAAAACCTCAATTTCTGTACTATTTACTCAGTTAAAATTCCAACGGGCCCATTTAAAGGCCCATTTCGACCCGCTCGTCCGAAACCTCCACAAGAAGGACCGCAAAACAAGTTTTAATCAAATATTAGGAGTTCAAATAATCGATTAGGAGCTTTTCAACACAATTATATTGCAAAACCTCAATTTCTGTACTTTTTACTCAGTTAAAATTCCAACGGGTCCATTGAAAGGCCCATTTCGACCCGCTCGTCCGAAACCTCTACAAAAGGGACTGCAAAACAAGTTTTAATCAAATATTAGGAGTTCAAATAATTGATTAGGAGCTTTTGAACACAATTATATTGCAAAACCTCAATTTCTGTACTTTTTACTCAGTTAAAATTCCAACGGGTCCATTGAAAAGCCCATTTCGACCCGCTCGTCCGAAACCTCTACAAAAAGGACCGCAAAACAAGTTTTAATCAAATATTAGGAGTTCAAATAATTGATTAGTAGCTTTTCAACACAATTAAATTTCAAAATCGCAATTTCTGTACTTTTTACTAAGTTAAAATTCCAACGGGTCCATTGAAAGGCCCATTTAGACCTGCTCGTCCGAAACCTCTACAAAATGGACCGCAAAAATGTTTTATTCAAATATTAGGAGATCAAATAATTGATTAGGAGATTTTCAACACAATTACATTGCAAAACCTCAACTTCTGTACTTTTTACTCAGTTAAAATTCTAACGGGTCCATTGAAAGGCCCATTTAGACCTGCTCGTCCGAAACCTCTACAAAACGGACCGCAAAACAAGCTTTAATTAAATATTAGGAGTTCAAATAATTGATTAGGAGCTTTTCAAAACCGCAATTTCTGTACTTTTTACTCAATTAAAATTCCAACGGGTCCATTGAAAGGCCCATTTAGACCTGCTGGTCCGAAACCTCTACAAAATGGACCGCAAAAATGTTTTATTCTAATATTAGGAGTTCAAATAATTGATTAGGAGCTTTTGAACACAATTATATTGCAAAACCTCAATTTCTGTACTTTTTACTCAGTTAAAATTCCAACGGGTCCATTGAAAGGCCCATTTCGACCCGCTCGTCCGAAACCTCTACAAAAAGGACTGCAAAACAAGTTTTAATCAAATTTTAGGAGTTCATGTAAATGATTAGGAGCTTTTCAACACAATTATATTACAAAACCTCAATTTCTGTACTTTTTACTCAGTTAAAATTCCAATGGGTCCATTGAAAGGCCCATTTAGAACTATCGTCAGAAACCTCTACAAAAAGGACCGCTAAAATGTTATATTCAAATATTAGGAGTTCAAATAATTGATTAGGAGCTTTTCAAATCAATTATATTGCAAAACCTAAATTTCTGTACTTTTCACTCAGTTAAAATTCCAACGGGTCCATTGAAAGGCCAGTTTAGACCTCCTCGTCCGAAACTTCTACAAAAAGGACCACAAAAATGTTTTATTCAAATATTAGGAGTTCAAATAATTAATTAGGAGCTTTTCAACACAATTATATTGCAAAACCTCAATTTCTGTACTTTTTACTCAGTTAAAATTCGAACGGGTCCATTGAAAGGCCCAATTCGACCTGCTCGTTCGAAACCTCTACAAAAAGGACCGCAAAACAAGTTTTAGTCCATTATTAGGAGTTCAAATAATTTCTTCGGAGCTTTTTAACACAATTATATTGCAAAACCTCAATTTATGTACTTTTTACTCATTTAAAATTCCAACGGGTCCATTGAAAGGCCCATTTCGACCTGCTCGTCCGAAACCTCTACAAAAAGGACCGCAAAAATGTTTTATTTAAATATTAGGAGTTCAAATAATTGATTAGGAGTTTTTCAACACAATTATGTTGCAAAACCTCAATTTCTGTGCTTTTTACTCAGTTAAAATTCCAACGGGTCCATTGAAAGACCCATTTCGACCCGCTCGTCCGAAACCTCTACAAAAAGGACTGCAAAACAAGTTTTAATCAAATTTTAGGAGTTCATGTAATTGATTAGGAGGTTTTCAACACAATTATATTGCAAAACCTCAATTTCTGTAATTTTTACTCAGTTAAAATTCCAACAGGTCCATTGAAAGGCCCATTTAGACCTGCTCGTCCGAAACCTCTACAAAAAGGACCGCAAAAATGTTTTATTCAAATATTAGGAGTTCAAATAATTGATTAGGAGATTTTCAACACAATTATATTGCAAAGCCTCAATTTCTGTACTTTTTACTCATTTAAAATTCCAACGGGTCCATTGAAAGGCCCATTTAGATCTGTTCGTCCGAAACCTCTACAAAAAGGACCGCAAAAATGTTTTATTCAAATATTAGGAGTTCAACTAATTGATTAGGAGCTTTTCAACACAATTATATTGCAAAACCTCAATTTATGTACTTTTTACTCATTTAAAATTCAAACGAGTCCATTGAAAGGCCCATTTCGACCCGCTCGTCCGAAACCTCTATAAAAAGGACAGCAAAACAAGTTTTAATCAAAATTTAGGAGTTCATGTAATTGATTAGGAGATTTTCAACACAATTATATTGCAAAACCTCAATTTCTGTAGTTTTTACTCAGTTAAAATTCCAACGAGTCCATTGAAAGGCCCATTTCGATCCGCTCGTCCGAAACCTCAATAAAAAGGACTGCAAAACAAGTTTTAATCAAATTTTAGGTGTTCATGTAATTGATTAGGAGCTTTTCAACACAATTATATTGCAAAACCTCAATTTCTGCAGTTTTTACTTAGTTAAAATTCCAACAGGTCCATTGAAAGGCCCATTTCGACCGGCTGGTCCGAAACCTCTAGAAAAAAGACTGCTAAACAAGTTTTAATCAAATATTAGGAGTTCAAATAATTGATTAGGAGCTTTTCAACACAATTATATTGCAAAACCGCAATTTATGTACTTTTTACTCAGTTAAAATTCCAACGGGTCCATTGAAAGGCCCATTTCGACCCGCTCGTCCGAAAACTCTACAAAAAGGAGTGCAAAATAGGTTTTAATCAAATTTTAGGAGTTCATGTAATTGATTAGGAGCTTTTCAACTCAATTATATTGCAAAACCTCAATTTCTGTACTTTTTACTTTGTTAAAATTCGAACGGGTCCATTGAAATGCCCATTTCGACCTGCTCGTCCGAAACCTCCACAAAAAGGACCGCAAAACAAGTTTTAGTCAAATTTTAGGAATTCAAATAATTGATTAGGAGCTTTTCAACACAATTATATTGCAAAACCTCAATTTCTGTACTTTTTACTCAGTTAAAATTCCAACGGGTCCATTGAAAGGCCCATTTCGACCTGCTCGTCTGAAACCTCTACAAAAAAGACAGCAAAAATGTTTTATTCAAATATTATGAGTTCAAATAATTGATTAGGAGCTTTTCAACACAATTATATTGCAAAACCTCAATTTCTGTACTATTTACTCAGTTAAAATTCCAACGGGTCCATTGAAAGGCCCATTTAGACCTGCTCGTCCGAAACCTCTACAAAAAGGACCATAAAAATGTTTTATTCAAATATTAGGAGTTCAAATAATTAATTAGGAGATTTTGAACACAATTATATTGCAAAACCTCAATTTCTGTTCTCTTTACTCAGTTAAAATTCCAACGGGTCCATTGAAAGGCCTATTTCGACCCGCTCGTCCGAAACCTCTACAAAAAGGACTACAAAACAACATTTAATCAAATTTAAGAAGTTCATGTAATTGATTAGGAGCTTTTCAAAACAATTATATTGCAAAACCTCAATTTCTGTAGTTTTTACTCAGTTAAAATTCCAACGGGTCCATTGAAAGGCCCATTTCGACCCGCTCGTCCGAAACCTCTACAAAAAGGACTACAAAACAAGTTTTAATCAAATTTTAGGAGTTCATGTAAATGATTAGGAGCTTTTCAAAACAATTATAATGCAAAACCTCAATTTCTGTACTTTTTACTTAGTTAAAATTCCAACAGGTCCATTGAAAGGCCCATTTAGACCTGCTCGTCCTAAACCTCTACAAAAAGGACCGCAAAAATGTTTTATTCAAATATTAGGAGTTCAAATAATTGATTAGGAGCTTTTCAACACAATTATATTGCAAAACCTCAATTTCTGTACTTTTTACTAAGTTAAAATTCCAACGGGTCTATTGAAAGGCCCATTTAGACCTGCTCGTCCGAAACCTCTACAAAGAGGACCGCAAAAATGTTTTATTCAAATATTTGGAGTTCAAATAATTGATTAGGAGCTTTTCAAATCAATTATATTGCAAAACCTCAATTTCTGTATTTTTTACTCAGTTAATATTGCAACGGGTCCATTGAAAGGCCCATTTCGACTTGCTCGTCTGAAACCTCTACAAAAAGGTCTGCAAAACAAGTTTTAATCAAATATTAGGATTTCAAATAATTGATTAGGAGCTTTTCAACACAATTATATTGCAAAACCTCAATTCTGTACTTTTTACTCAGTTAAAATTCCAACGGGTCCATTGAAAGGCCCATTTCGACCCGCTCGTCCGAAACCTCTACAAAAAGGACTACAAAACAAGATTTAATCAAATTTAAGGAGTTCATGTAATTGATTAGGAGCTTTTCAAAACAATTATATTGCAAAACCTCAATTTCTGTAGTTTTTACTCAGTTAAAATTCCAACGGGTCCATTGAAAGGCCCATTTCGACCTGCTCGTCTGAAACCTCTACAAAAAAGACAGCAAAAATGTTTTATTCAAATATTATGAGTTCAAATAATTGATTAGGAGCTTTTCAACACAATTATATTGCAAAACCTCAATTTCTGTACTATTTACTCAGTTAAAATTCCAACGGGTCCATTGAAAGGCCCATTTAGACCTGCTCGTCCGAAACCTCTACAAAAAGGACCATAAAAATGTTTTATTCAAATATTAGGAGTTCAAATAATTAATTAGGAGATTTTGAACACAATTATATTGCAAAACCTCAATTTCTGTTCTCTTTACTCAGTTAAAATTCCAACGGGTCCATTGAAAGGCCTATTTCGACCCGCTCGTCCGAAACCTCTACAAAAAGGACTACAAAACAACATTTAATCAAATTTAAGGAGTTCATGTAATTGATTAGGAGCTTTTCAAAACAATTATATTGCAAAACCTCAATTTCTGTAGTTTTTACTCAGTTAAAATTCCAACGGGTCCATTGAAAGGCCCATTTCGACCCGCTCGTCCGAAACCTCTACAAAAAGGACTACAAAACAAGTTTTAATCAAATTTTAGGAGTTCATGTAAATGATTAGGAGCTTTTCAAATTAATTATAATGCAAAACCTCAATTTCTGTACTTTTTACTTAGTTAAAATTCCAACAGGTCCATTGAAAGGCCCATTTAGACCTGCTCGTCCTAAACCTCTACAAAAAGGACCGCAAAAATGTTTTATTCAAATATTAGGAATTCAAATAATTGATTAGGAGCTTTTCAACACAATTATATTGCAAAACCTCAATTTCTGTACTTTTTACTAAGTTAAAATTCCAACGGGTCTATTGAAAGGCCCATTTAGACCTGCTCGTCCGAAACCTCTACAAAAAGGACCGCAAAAATGTTTTATTCAAATATTTGGAGTTCAAATAATTGATTAGGAGCTTTTCAAATCAATTATATTGCAAAACCTCAATTTCTGTATTTCTTACTCAGTTAAAATTGCAACGGGTCCATTGAAAGGCCCATTTCGACTTGCTCGTCTGAAACCTCTACAAAAAGGTCTGCAAAACAAGTTTTAATCAAATATTAGGAGTTCAAATAATTGATTAGGAGCTTTTCAACACAATTATATTGCAAAACCTCAATTCTGTACTTTTTACTCAGTTAAAATTCCAACGGGTCCATTGAAAGGCCCATTTCGACCCGCTCGTCCGAAACCTCTACAAAAAGGACTACAAAACAAGATTTAATCAAATTTAAGGAGTTCATGTAATTGATTAGGAGCTTTTCAAAACAATTATATTGCAAAACCTCAATTTCTGTAGTTTTTACTCAGTTAAAATTCCAACGGGTCCATTGAAAGGCCCATTTCGACCCGCTCGTCCGAAACCTCTACAAAAAGGACTACAAAACAAGTTTTAATCAAATTTTAGGAGTTCATGTAAATGATTAGGAGCTTTTCAAAACAATTATATTGCAAAACCTCAATTTCTGTACTTTTTACTTAGTTAAAATTCCAACGGGTCCATTGAAAGGCCCATTTAGACCTGCTCGTCCGAAACCTCTAGAAAAAGGACTGCAAAAATGTTTTATTCAAATATTAGGAGTTCAAATAATTGATTAGGAGCTTTTCAACACAATTATATTGCAAAACCTCAATTTCTGTACTTTTTACTAAGTTAAAATTCCAACGGGTCTATTGAAAGGCCCATTTAGACCTGCTCGTCCGAAACCTCTACAAAAAGGACCGCAAAAATGTTTTATTCAAATATTAGGAGTTCAAATAATTGATTAGGAGCTTTTCAACACAATTATATTGCAAAACCTCAATTCTGTACTTTTTACTCAGTTAAAATTCCAGCGGGTCCATTGAAAGGCCCATTTAGACCTGCTTGTCTGAAACCTCTACAAAAAAGACGGCAAAAATGTTTTATTCAAATATTAGGAGTTCAAATAATTGATTAGGAGCTTTTCAACCCAATTATATTGCAAAACCTCAATTTCTGTACTATTTACTCAGTTAAAATTCCAACGGGTCCATTCAAAGGCCCATTTAGACCTGTTCGTCTAAAACCTCTACAAAAAAGACGGCAAAAATGTTTTATTCAAATATTAGGAGTTCAAATAATTGATTAGGAGCTTTTAAACACAATTATATTGCAAAACCTCAATTTCTGTACTTTTTACTCATTTAAAATTCCAATTATTCAATTGAAAGGCCCATTTCGACCCGCTCGTCCGAAACCTCTACAAAAAGGACTGCAAATCATGTTTTAATCAAATTTTAGAAGTTCATGTAATTGATTAGGAGCCATTCAACACAATTATATTGCAAAACCTCAATTTCTGTACTTTTTACTTAGTTAAAATTCCAACGGGTCCATTGAAAGGCCCATTTAGACCTGCTCGTCCGAAACCTCTACAAAAAGGACCGCAAAAATGTTTTATTCAAATATTAGGAGTTCAAATAATTGATTAGGAGCTTTTCAACACAATTATATTGCAAAACCTCAATTTCTGTACTTTTTACTAAGTTAAAATTCCAACGGGTCTATTGAAAGGCCCATTTAGACTTGCTCGTCCGAAACCTCTACAAAAAGGACCGCAAAAATGTTTTATTCAAATATTAGGAGTTCAAATAATTGATTAGGAGCTTTTCAACACAATTATATTGCAAAACCTCAATTTCTGTACTTTTTACTCATTTAAAATTCCAACGGGTCCAATGAAAGGCCCATTTAGACCTGCTCGTCCGAAACCTCTACAAAAAGGACCGCAAAAATGTTTTATTCAAATATTAGGAGTTCAAATAATTGATTAGGAGCCATTCAACACAATTATATTGCAAAACCTCAATTTCTGTACTTTTCACTCAGTTAAAATTCCAACGGGTGCATTGAAAGGCCCATTTAGACCTGCTCGTACGAAACCTCTACAAAAAGGACCGCAAAAATGTTTTATTCAAATATTAGGAGTTCAAAAAATTGATTAGGAGCTTTTCAACAGAATTATATTGCAAAACTTCAATTTCTGTACTTTTTACTCAGTTAAAATTCCAACGGGTCCATTGAAAAGCCCATTTAGACCTGCTCGTCCAAAACCTCTACAAAAAGGACTGCAAAAATGTTTTATTCAAATATTAGGAGTTCAAATAATTGATTAGGAGCTTTTCAACACAATTATATTGCAAAACCTCAATTTCTGTACTTTTTACTTTGTTAAAATTCGAACGGGTCCATTGAAATGCCCATTTCGACCTGCTCGTCCGAAACCTCTACAAAAAGGACCGCAAAACAAGTTTTAGTCAAATTTTAGGAATTCCAATAATTGATTAGGAGCTTTTCAACACAATTATATTGCAAAACCTCAATTTCTGTACTTTTTACTCAGTTAAAATTCCAACGGGTCCATTGAAAGGCCCATTTCGACCTGCTCGTCTGAAACCTCTACAAAAAGGTATGCAAAACAAGTTTTAATCAAATACTAGGAGTTCAAATAATTGATTAGGAGCTTTTCAACACAATTATATTGCAAAACCTCAATTCTGTACTTTTTACTCAGTTAAAATTCCAACGGGTCCATTGAAAGGCCCATTTCGACCCGCTCGTCCGAAACCTCTACAAAAAGGACTACAAAACAAGATTTAATCAAATTTAAGGAGTTCATGTAATTGATTAGGAGCTTTTCAAAACAATTATATTGCAAAACCTCAATTTCTGTAGTTTTTACTCAGTTAAAATTCCAACGGGTCCATTGAAAGGCCCATTTTGACCCGCTCGTCCGAAACCTCTACAAAAAGGACTACAAAACAAGTTTTAATCAAATTTTAGGAGTTCATGTAAATGATTAGGAGCTTTTCAAAACAATTATATTGCAAAACCTCAATTTCTGTACTTTTTACTTAGTTAAAATTCCAACGGGTCCATAGAAAGGCCCATTTAGACCTGCTCGTCCTAAACCTCTACAAAAAGGACCGCAAAAATGTTTTATTCAAATATTAGGAGTTCAAATAATTGATTAGGAGCTTTTCAGCACAATTATATTGCAAAACCTCAATTTCTGTATTTTTTACTAAGTTAAAATTCCAACGGGTCTATTAAAAGGCCCATTTAGACCTACTCGTCCGAAACCTCTACAAAAAGGACCGCAAAAATGTTTTATTCAAATATTAGGAGTTCAAATAATTGATTAGGAGCTTTTCAAATCAATTATATTGCAAAACCTCAATTTCTGTATTTTTTACTCAGTTAAAATTCCATCGGGTCCATTGAAAGGCCCATTTCGACTTGCTCGTCTGAAACCTCTACAAAAAGGTCTGCAAAACAAGTTTTAATCAAATATTAGGAGTTCAAATAATTGATTAGGAGCTTTTCAACACAATTATATTGCAAAACCTCAATTCTGTACTTTTTACTCAGTTAAAATTCCAACGGGTCCATTGAAAGGCCCATTTAGACCTGCTTGTCTGAAACCTCTACAAAAAAGACGGCAAAAATGTTTTATTCAAATATTAGGAGTTCAAATAATTGATTAGGAGCTTTTCAACACAATTATATTGCAAAACCTCAATTTCTGTACTATTTACTCAGTTAAAATTCCAACGGGTCCATTTAAAGGCCCATTTAGACCTGTTCGTCTAAAACCTCTACAAAAAAGACGGCAAAAATGTTTTATTCAAATATTAGGAGTTCAAATAATTGATTAGGAGCTTTTAAACACAATTATATTGCAAAACCTCAATTTCTGTACTTTTTACTCATTTAAAATTCCAACTATTCAATTGAAAGGCCCATTTCGACCTGCTCGTCCGAAACCTCTACAAAAAGGACTGCAAATCATGTTTTAATCAAATTTTAGGAGTTCATGTAATTGATTAGGAGCCATTCAACACAATTATATTGCAAAACCTCAATTTCTGTACTTTTTACTTAGTTAAAATTCCAACGGGTCCATTGAAAGGCCCATTTAGACCTGCTCGTCCGAAACCTCTACAAAAAGGACCGCAAAAATGTTTTATTCAAATATTAGGTATTCAAATAATTGATTAGGAGCTTTTCAACACAATTATATTGCAAAACCTCAATTTCTGTACTCTTTACTCATTTAAAATTCCAACGGGTCCAATGAAAGGCCCATTTAGACCTGCTCGTCCGAAACCTCTACAAAAAGGACCGCAAAAATGTTTTATTCAAATATTAGGAGTTCAAATAATTGATTAGGAGTTTTTCAACACAATTATATTGCAAAACCTCAATTTCTGTAGTTTTCACTCAGTTAAAATTCCAACGGGTCAATTGAAAGGCCCATTTAGACCTGCTCGTCCGAAAGCTCTACAAAAAGGACCGCAAAAATGTTTTATTCAAATATTAGGAGTTCAAATAATTGATTAGGAGCTTTTCAACACAATTATATTGCAAAACCTCAATTTATGTACTTTTTACTCATTTAAAATTCCAACGGGTCCATTGAAAGGCCCATTTCGACCCGCTCGTCCGAAACCTCTACAAAAAGAACTGCAAAACAAGTTTTAATCAAATTTTAGGAGTTCATGTAATTGATTAGGAGCTTTTCAACAAAATTATATTTCAAAATCTCAATTTCTGTACATTTTACTCAGTTAAAATTCCAACGTGTCCATTGAAAGGCCCATTTCAACCCGCTCGTCCGAAACCTCTACAAAAAGGACTGCAAAACAAGTTTTAATCAAATCTTAGGAGTTCATGTAATTGATTAGGAGCTTTTCAACACAATTATATTGCAAAACCTCAATTTCTGTACTTTTTACTCAGTTAAAATTCCAACGGGTCCATTGAAAGGCCCATTTTGACCCGCTCGTCCGAAACCTCTACAAAAAGGACTACAAATCATGTTTTAATCAAATTTTAGGAGTTCATGTAATTGATTAGGAGCCATTCAACACAATTATATTGCAAAACCTCAATTTCTGTACTTTTTACTCAGTTAAAATTCCAACGGGTCCATTGAAAGGCCCATTTAGACCTGCTCGTCCGAAACCTCTACAAAAAGGACCGCAAAACAAGTTTTAATCAAATTTTAGGAGTTCATGTAATTGATTAGGAGCTTTTCAACACAATTATATTGCAATTCAATTTCTGTACTTTTTACTCAGTTAAAATTCCAACGGGTCCATTGAAAGGCCCATTTAGACCTGCTCGTCCGAAACCTCTACAAAAAGGACTGCAAAAATGTTTTATTCAAATATTAGGAGTTCAAATAATTGATTAGGAGCTTTTCAAAACAATTATATTGCAAAACCTCAATTTCTATACTTTTTACTCATTTAAAATTCCAACGGGTCCATTGAAAGGCCCAATTCGACCCTCTCGTCCGAAAGCTCTACAAAAAGGTGTGCAAAACAAGTTTTAATCAAATATTAGGAGTTCAAATAATTGATACGGAGCTTTTGAAAAAAATTATATTGCACAACCTCAATTTATGTACTTTTTACTCATTTAAAATTCCAACGGGTCCATTGAAAGGCCCATTTCGACCCGCTCGTCCGAAACCTTAACAAAAAGGACTGCAAAACAAGTTTTAATCAAATTTTAGGAGTTCATGTAATTGATTAGGAGCCATTCAACACAATTATATTGCAAAACCTCAATTTCTGTACTTTTTACTAAGTTAAAATTCCAACGGGTGCATTAAAAGGCCCATTTAGACCTGCTCGTACGAAACCTCTACAAAAAGGACCGCAAAAATGTTTTATTCAAATATTAGGAGTTCAAAAAATTGATTAGGAGCTTTTCAACAGAATTATATTGCAAAACTTCAATTTCTGTACTTTTTACTCAGTTAAAATTCCAACGGGTCCATTGAAAGGCCCATTTAGACCTGCTCGTCCAAAACCTCTACAAAAAGGACTGCAAAAATGTTTTATTCAAATATTAGGAGTTCAAAATATTGATTAGGAGCTTTTCAACACAATTATATTGCAAAACCTCAATTTTTGTACTTTTTACTTTGTTAAAATTCGAACGGGTCCATTGAAATGCCCATTTCGACCTGCTCGTCCGAAACCTCTACAAAAAGGACCGCAAAACAAGTTTTAGTCAAATTTTAGGAATTCAAATAATTGATTTGGAGCTTTTCAACACAATTATATTGCAAAACCTCAATTTCTGTACTTTTTACTCAGTTAAAATTCCAACGGGTCCATTGAAAGGCCCATTTCGACCTGCTCGTCTGAAACCTCTACAAAAAAGACAGCAAAAATGTTTTATTCAAATATTAGGAGTTCAAATAATTGATTAGGAGCTTTTCAACACAATTATATTGCAAAACCTCAATTTCTGTACTATTTACTCAGTTAAAATTCCAACGGGTCCATTGAAAGGCCTATTTCGACCCGCTCGTCCGAAACCTCTACAAAAAGGACTAAAAAACAAGATTTAATCAAGTTTAAGGAGTTCATGTAATTGATTAGGAGCTTTTCAAAATAATTATATTGCAAAACCTCAATTTCTGTAGTTTTTACTCAGTTAAAATTCCAACGGGTCCATTGAAAGGCCCATTTCGACCCGCTCGTCCGAAACCTCTACAAAAAGGACTACAAAACAAGTTTTAATCAAAATTTAGGAGTTCATGTAAATGATTAGGAGCTTTTCAAAACAATTATATTGCAAAACCTCAATTTCTGTACTTTTTACTTAGTTAAAATTCCAACGGGTCCATTGAAAGGCCCATTTAGACCTGCTAGTCCGAAACCTCTACAAAAAGGACCGCAAAAATGTTTTATTCAAATATTAGGAGTTCAAATAATTGATTAGGTGCTTTTCAACACAATTATATTGCAAAACCTCAATTTCTGTACTTTTTACTAAGTTAAAATTCCAACGGGTCTATTGAAAGGCCCATTTAGACCTGCTTGTCCGAAACCTCTACAAAAAGGACCGCAAAAATGTTTTATTCAAATATTAGGAGTTCAAATAATTGATTAGGAGCTTTTCAAATCAATTATATTGCAAAACCTTAATTTCTGTATTTTTTTTACTCAGTTAAAATTCCAACGGGTCCATTGAAAGGCCCATTTCGACTTGCTCGTCTGAAACCTCTACAAAAAGGTCTGCATAACAAGTTTTAATCAAATATTAGGAGTTCAAATAATTGATTAGGAGCTTTTCAACACAATTATATTGCAAACCTCAATTCTGTACTTTTTACTCAGTTAAAATTCCAACGGGTCCATTGAAAGGCCCATTTAGACCTGCTTGTCTGAAACCTCTACAAAAAAGACGGCAAAAATGTTTTATTCAAATATTAGGAGTTCAAATAATTGATTAGGAGCTTTTCAACACAATTTTATTGCAAAACCTCAATTTCTGTACTATTTACTCAGTTAAAATTCCAACGGGTCCATTTAAAGGCCCATTTAGACCTGTTCGTCTAAAACCTCTACAAAAAAGACGGCAAAAATGTTTTATTCAAATATTAGGAGTTCAAATAATTGATTAGGAGCTTTTAAACACAATTATATTGCAAAACCTCAATTTCTGTACTTTTTACTCATTTAAAATTCCAACTATTCAATTGAAAGGCTCATTTCGACCCGCTCGTCCGAAACCTCTACAAAAAGGACTGCAAATCATGTTTTAATCAAATTTTAGGAGTTCATGTAATTGATTAGGAGCCATTCAACACAATTATATTGCAAAACCTCAATTTCTGTACTTTTTACTTAGTTAAAATTCCAACGGGTCCATTGAAAGGCCCATTTAGACCTGCTCGTCCGAAACCTCTACAAAAAGGACCGCAAAAATGTTTTATTCAAATATTAGGTATTCAAATAATTGATTAGGAGCTTTTCAACACAATTATATTGCAAAACCTCAATTTCTGTACTCTTTACTCATTTAAAATTCCAACGGGTCCAATGAAAGGCCCATTTAGACCTGCTCGTCCGAAACCTCTACAAAAAGGACCGCAAAAATGTTTTATTCAAATATTAGGAGTTCAAATAATTGATTAGGAGTTTTTCAACACAATTATATTGCAAAACCTCAATTTCTGTAGTTTTCACTCAGTTAAAATTCCAACGGGTCAATTGAAAGGCCCATTTAGACCTGCTCGTCCGAAAGCTCTACAAAAAGGACCGCAAAAATGTTTTATTCAAATATTAGGAGTTCAAATAATTGATTAGGAGCTTTTCAACACAATTATATTGCAAAACCTCAATTTATGTACTTTTTACTCATTTAAAATTCCAACGGGTCCATTGAAAGGCCCATTTCGACCCGCTCGTCCGAAACCTCTACAAAAAGAACTGCAAAACAAGTTTTAATCAAATTTTAGGAGTTCATGTAATTGATTAGGAGCTTTTCAACAAAATTATATTTCAAAATCTCAATTTCTGTACATTTTACTCAGTTAAAATTCCAACGTGTCCATTGAAAGGCCCATTTCAACCCGCTCGTCCGAAACCTCTACAAAAAGGACTGCAAAACAAGTTTTAATCAAATCTTAGGAGTTCATGTAATTGATTAGGAGCTTTTCAACACAATTATATTGCAAAACCTCAATTTCTGTACTTTTTACTCAGTTAAAATTCCAACGGGTCCATTGAAAGGCCCATTTTGACCCGCTCGTCCGAAACCTCTACAAAAAGGACTACAAATCATGTTTTAATCAAATTTTAGGAGTTCATGTAATTGATTAGGAGCCATTCAACACAATTATATTGCAAAACCTCAATTTCTGTACTTTTTACTCAGTTAAAATTCCAACGGGTCCATTGAAAGGCCCATTTAGACCTGCTCGTCCGAAACCTCTACAAAAAGGACCGCAAAACAAGTTTTAATCAAATTTTAGGAGTTCATGTAATTGATTAGGAGCTTTTCAACACAATTATATTGCAATTCAATTTCTGTACTTTTTACTCAGTTAAAATTCCAACGGGTCCATTGAAAGGCCCATTTAGACCTGCTCGTCCGAAACCTCTACAAAAAGGACTGCAAAAATGTTTTATTCAAATATTAGGAGTTCAAATAATTGATTAGGAGCTTTTCAAAACAATTATATTGCAAAACCTCAATTTCTATACTTTTTACTCATTTAAAATTCCAACGGGTCCATTGAAAGGCCCAATTCGACCCTCTCGTCCGAAAGCTCTACAAAAAGGTGTGCAAAACAAGTTTTAATCAAATATTAGGAGTTCAAATAATTGATACGGAGCTTTTGAAAAAAATTATATTGCACAACCTCAATTTATGTACTTTTTACTCATTTAAAATTCCAACGGGTCCATTGAAAGGCCCATTTCGACCCGCTCGTCCGAAACCTTAACAAAAAGGACTGCAAAACAAGTTTTAATCAAATTTTAGGAGTTCATGTAATTGATTAGGAGCCATTCAACACAATTATATTGCAAAACCTCAATTTCTGTACTTTTTACTAAGTTAAAATTCCAACGGGTGCATTAAAAGGCCCATTTAGACCTGCTCGTACGAAACCTCTACAAAAAGGACCGCAAAAATGTTTTATTCAAATATTAGGAGTTCAAAAAATTGATTAGGAGCTTTTCAACAGAATTATATTGCAAAACTTCAATTTCTGTACTTTTTACTCAGTTAAAATTCCAACGGGTCCATTGAAAGGCCCATTTAGACCTGCTCGTCCAAAACCTCTACAAAAAGGACTGCAAAAATGTTTTATTCAAATATTAGGAGTTCAAAATATTGATTAGGAGCTTTTCAACACAATTATATTGCAAAACCTCAATTTTTGTACTTTTTACTTTGTTAAAATTCGAACGGGTCCATTGAAATGCCCATTTCGACCTGCTCGTCCGAAACCTCTACAAAAAGGACCGCAAAACAAGTTTTAGTCAAATTTTAGGAATTCAAATAATTGATTTGGAGCTTTTCAACACAATTATATTGCAAAACCTCAATTTCTGTACTTTTTACTCAGTTAAAATTCCAACGGGTCCATTGAAAGGCCCATTTGAACCTGCTCGTCTGAAACCTCTACAAAAAAGACAGCAAAAATGTTTTATTCAAATATTAGGAGTTCAAATAATTGATTAGGAGCTTTTCAACACAATTATATTGCAAAACCTCAATTTCTGTACTATTTACTCAGTTAAAATTCCAACGGATCCATTGAAAGGCCTATTTCGACCCGCTCGTCCGAAACCTCTACAAAAAGGACTCAAAAACAAGATTTAATCAAGTTTAAGGAGTTCATGTAATTGATTAGGAGCTTTTCAAAACAATTATATTGCAAAACCTCAATTTCTGTAGTTTTTACTCAGTTAAAATTCCAACGGGTCCATTGAAAGGCCCATTTCGACCCGCTCGTCCGAAACCTCTACAAAAAGGACTACAAAACAAGTTTTAATCAAAATTTAGGAGTTCATGTAAATGATTAGGAGCTTTTCAAAACAATTATATTGCAAAACCTCAATTTCTGTACTTTTTACTTAGTTAAAATTCCAACGGGTCCATTGAAAGGCTCATTTAGACCTGCTAGTCCGAAACCTCTACAAAAAGGACCGCAAAAATGTTTTATTCAAATATTAGGAGTTCAAATAATTGATTAGGTGCTTTTCAACACAATTATATTGCAAAACCTCAATTTCTGTACTTTTTACTAAGTTAAAATTCCAACGGGTCTATTGAAAGGCCCATTTAGACCTGCTTGTCCGAAACCTCTACAAAAAGGACCGCAAAAATGTTTTATTCAAATATTAGGAGTTCAAATAATTGATTAGGAGCTTTTCAAATCAATTATATTGCAAAACCTTAATTTCTGTATTTTTTTTACTCAGTTAAAATTCCAACGGGTCCATTGAAAGGCCCATTTCGACTTGCTCGTCTGAAACCTCTACAAAAAGGTCTGCAAAACAAGTTTTAATCAAATATTAGGAGTTCAAATAATTGATTAGGAGCTTTTCAACACAATTATATTGCAAACCTCAATTCTGTACTTTTTACTCAGTTAAAATTCCAACGGGTCCATTGAAAGGCCCATTTAGACCTGCTTGTCTGAAACCTCTACAAAAAAGACGGCAAAAATGTTTTATTCAAATATTAGGAGTTCAAATAATTGATTAGGAGCTTTTCAACACAATTTTATTGCAAAACCTCAATTTCTGTACTATTTACTCAGTTAAAATTCCAACGGGTCCATTTAAAGGCCCATTTAGACCTGTTCGTCTAAAACCTCTACAAAAAAGACGGCAAAAATGTTTTATTCAAATATTAGGAGTTCAAATAATTGATTAGGAGCTTTTAAACACAATTATATTGCAAAACCTCAATTTCTGTACTTTTTACTCATTTAAAATTCCAACTATTCAATTGAAAGGCTCATTTCGACCCGCTCGTCCGAAACCTCTACAAAAAGGACTGCAAATCATGTTTTAATCAAATTTTAGGAGTTCATGTAATTGATTAGGAGCCATTCAACACAATTATATTGCAAAACCTCAATTTCTGTACTTTTTACTTAGTTAAAATTCCAACGGGTCCATTGAAAGGCCCATTTAGACCTGCTCGTCCGAAACCTCTACAAAAAGGACCGCAAAAATGTTTTATTCAAATATTAGGAGTTCAAATAATTGATTAGGAACTTTTCAACACAATTATATTGCAAAACCTCAATTTCTGTACTTTTTACTCATTTAAAATTCCAACGGGTCCAATGAAAGGCCCATTTAGACCTGCTCGTCCGAAACCTCTACAAAAAGGACCGCAAAAATGTTTTATTCAAATATTAGGAGTTCAAATAATTGATTAGGAGTTTTTCAACACAATTATTGTTGAGTGTGTAAAAGTTCTATTATTTACACCCTTTTTAACCCATATTTCTGCTGCATTCAAGCATCATTGCATTGCATTTAGGTTAGTTTTCAATAAAACATCACAATTATATAAAAGGCACGGATTCTACTAAAAGATGGTGTATTTTGCAGGTAGCTGCCATGGTTGACGATGAAGGCAGGCGCAGGGCAGATAAGCAGGAAAGCTGAACTGGACAAGTAGCTGAAGAAGACGAACCTGTCATGGACCTGTCGCGACAGCAAGGTGACAGCTTATGAAGAGGAAAAGTCAAGTGGACCTCGATAGATAGAGAAAAATCTGCTCGTCTGACGTGTGGAAGCCAAATAATTTTCCAAGCCCCGGATCAAAAGATATGTCAAGCCAAAGCTCAAGGAAAAGAATTCCCACAAAATAGGGATGCGGCTGGAAAGTAGGAGACTTTAGAGATTTAGTCTTTATTAGAATCTTACTTTTAATTAAAGTTGTAATCCTTGTTACCTTAGATAACTTGAGCCCAAAGCTTATATAAGGGCATAGATTTAACCTAGAGGCATAACCGATACCCCATAACCGAAACCAAACCCCTGCCGTCCACCCGTCACCGACATGTTCTAAATTCCCCCTAGGGCCACAGGTTGTTTTGTAAAGTAGTTGCAAGGGTTGCTTTGTTTTAGGATTTTTCAAGTTCAATAAAATAAACTTCAAGTTCTTTTATCTTGGTTTTAATATCTTGCAAGAGCATCGGGAGAGCATTGTGAGGTTATCTATTTACTTAGCATCGGGAGAGTTAAGTATACGAAAGAGATAAAAGCGCGTTCTCTAGTTTATAGTTGAACCATCTCGTGCTTAGGGATAAGGCGAGGTTAAGTGGCTAAGGAAGAATTCATACACATCGGTGTTCATCCTTCGATTCACGCCGGGAGGTATCATCAAAGACATGTTCATCGACATACTTGTGCCTAGGGATAGGGCAAGGCAGATCTGGG
This sequence comes from Hibiscus tridactylites, assembly GCA_958450335.1. Classification (NCBI taxonomy): domain Eukaryota; kingdom Viridiplantae; phylum Streptophyta; class Magnoliopsida; order Malvales; family Malvaceae; genus Hibiscus; species Hibiscus tridactylites. Next base: position 37,735,212 of record OY288289.1, on the reverse strand, counting down.
ATTCTTGCCAAGCTTGAAGTACGGAGTTGGTGTGTCTGCTGCCGCGACTGCCAACGGACAGACGCCGCGGCAGGTGCTGTCGGCGACGGGAGCGACGACAGAACTGGAGATCCTAAGCAATTCAATACCTGCACTACCGAGCAATTCAATACCAGCCCATTCTCTCTATCTTGATAAACTCAATCTTTTATTTGCGTTTTTATCTTATTATTCTTGTGACAATTCTAAACTATCTCTTTTACTTCGTGCAGTGAATTAAGGTGAAGTCATTAGCCCAATCCCTGTGGAGACGATATCCGATACTTAGTATCACTTTACTACTTGCGTCGTGTACACTTGCACTACAATTGCGATAGACTATTTTACACGCAACAATTATATTGCAAAACCTCAATTTCTGTAGTTTTCACTAAGTTAAAATTCCAACGGGTCCATTGAAAGGCCCATTTAGACCTGCTCGTCCGAAAGCTCTACAAAAAGGACCGCAAAAATGTTTTATTCAAATATTAGGAGTTCAAATAATTGATTAGGAGCTTTTCAACACAATTATATTGCAAAACCTCAATTTATGTACTTTTTACTCATTTAAAATTCCAACGGGTCCATTGAAAGGCCCATTTCGACCTGCTCGTCCGAAACCTCTACAAAAAGAACTGCAAAACAAGTTTTAATCAAATTTTAGGAGTTCATGTAATTGATTAGGAGCTTTTCAACAAAATTATATTTCAAAATCTCAATTTCTGTACATTTTACTCAGTTAAAATTCCAACGTGTCCATTGAAAGGCCCATTTCAACCCGCTCGTCCGAAACCTCTACAAAAAGGACTGCAAAACAAGTTTTTAATCAAATCTTAGGAGTTCATGTAATTGATTAGGAGCTTTTCAACACAATTATATTGCAAAACCTCAATTTCTGTACTTTTTACTCAGTTAAAATTCCAACGGGTCCATTGAAAGGCCCATTTTGACCCGCTCGTCCGAAACCTCTATAAAAAGGACTACAAATCATGTTTTAATCAAATTTTAGGAGTTCATGTAATTGATTAGGAGCCATTCAACACAATTATATTGCAAAACCTCAATTTCTGTACTTTTTACTCAGTTAAAATTCCAACGGGTCCATTGAAAGGCCCATTTAGACCTGCTCGTCCGAAACCTCTACAAAAAGGACTACAAAAATGTTTTATTCAAATATTAGGAGTTCAAATAATTGATTAGGAGCTTTTGAACACAATTATATTGCAAAACCTCAATTTCTGTACTTTTTTACTTAGTTAAAATTCCAACAGGTCCATTGAAAGGCCCATTTCGACCCGCTCGTCCGAAACCTCTACAAAAAGGACCGCAAAACAAGTTTTAATCAAATTTTAGGAGTTCATGTAATTGATTAGGAGCTTTTCAACACAATTATATTGCAAAACTTCAATTTATGTACTTTTTACTCAGTTAAAATTCCAACGGGTCCATTGAAAGGCCCATTTAGACCTGCTCGTCCGAAACCTCTACAAAAAGGACTGTAAAAATGTTTTATTCAAATATTAGGAGTTCAAATAATTGATTAGGAGCTTTTCAACACAATTATATTGCAAAACCTCAATTTCTATACTTTTTACTCATTTAAAATTCCAACGGGTCCATTGAAAGGCCCATTTCGACCCTCTCGTCCGAAACCTCTACAAAAAGGTGTGCAAAACAAGTTTTAATCAAATATTAGGAGTTCAAATAATTGATACGGAGCTTTTGAAAAAAATTATATTGCACAACCTCAATTTATGTACTTTTTACTCATTTAAAATTCCAACGGGTCCATTGAAAGGCCCATTTCGACCCGCTCGTCCGAAACCTTTACAAAAAGGACTGCAAAACAAGTTTTAATCAAATTTTAGGAGTTCATGTAATTGATTAGGAGCCATTCAACACAATTATATTGCAAAACCTCAATTTCTGTACTTTTTACTCAGTTAAAATTCCAACGGGTGCATTGAAAGGCCCATTTAGACCTGCTCGTACGAAACCTCTACAAAAAGGACCGCAAAAATGTTTTATTCAAATATTAGAAGTTCAAAAAATTGATTAGGAGCTTTTCAACAGAATTATTTTGCAAAACTTCAATTTCTGTACTTTTTACTCAGTTAAAATTCCAACGGGTCCATTGAAAGGCCCATTTAGACATGCTCGTCCAAAACCTCTACAAAAAGGACTGCAAAAATGTTTTATTCAAATATTAGGAGTCCTTTTTGTAGAGGTTTCGGACGAGCAGGTCTAAATAGGCCTTTCAATGGACCCGTTAGAATTTTAACTGAGTAAAAAGTACATAAATTACGGTTTTACAATATAATTGTGTTGAAAAGATTCTAATCAATTATTTGAACTCCTAAGATTTTATTAAAACTTGTTTTGTAGTCCTTTTTGTAGAGGTTTCGGACGAGCGAGTCGAAATGGGCCTTTCAATGGACTTGTTGGAATTTTAACTGAGTAAATAGTACAGAAATTGAGGTTTTGCAAAATAATTGTGTTGAAAAGCTCCTAATCAATTACATGAACTCCTAAAATTTGATTAAAACTTGTTTTGCAGTCCTTTTTATAGAGGTTTCGGACGAGCGGGTCGAAATGGGCCTTTCAATGGACTTGTTGGAATTTTAACTGAGTAAAAAGTACAAAATTTGAGGTTTCGCAATATAATTGTGTTCAAAAGCTCCTAATAAAATTATTTGAACTCCTAATATTTGAATAAAATATTTTTGCGGTCCTTTTTGTAGAGGGTTTCGGTCGAGGAGGTCTAAATGGGCCTTTCAATGGACCCGTTGGAATTTTAACTGAGTAAAAAGTACAGAAATTGAGGTTTTGCAATATAATTATGTTGAAAAGCTTCTAATCAATTATTTGAACTACTAATATTTGATTAAAACTTGTTTTGCACACCTTTTTGTAGAGGTTTCGGACGAGCAAGTCTAAATGGGCCTTTCAATGGACCCGTTGGAATTTTAACTGAGTAAAAAGTACAGTAATTGAGGTTTTGAAATATAATTATGTTGAATGGACCCTAATCAATTACAGGAACTCCTAAAATTTGATTAAAACATGATTTGTAGTCCTTTTTGTAGAGGTTTCGGACGAGCGGGTCGAAATGGGCCTTTCAATGGACCCGTTGGAATTTTAACTGAGTAAAAAGTAAAGAAATTGTGGTTTTGCAATATAATTGTGTTGAAAAACTCCTAATAAATTACATGAACTCCTAAAATTTGATTAAAACTTGTTTTGCGATCCTTTTTGTAGAGGTTTCGGAGGAGCGGGTCGAAATGGGCCTTTCAATGGACCCGTTGGAAGTTTAACTGAGTAAAAAGTACAAAAATTGAGAGTTTGCAATATAATTGTGTTGAAAAGCTCCTAATCAATTACATGAACTCCTAAAATTTGATCCAAACTTATTTTGCGGTCCTTTTAGTAGAGGTTTTGGACGAGGGGGTCGAAATGGGCCTTTCATTGGACCTGTTGGAATTTTAACTGAGTAAAAAGTATAGAAATTGAGGTTTTGCAATATAATTGTGTTCAAAAGCTCCTAATCATTTATTTGAACTCCTAATATTTGAATAAAACATTTTTGCGGTCCTTTTTGTAGAGGTTTCGGACGAGTAGGTCTAAATGGGCCTTTCAATGGACCCGTTGGAATTTTAACTGAGTAAAAAGTATAGAAATTGAGGTTATTGCAATATAATTGTGTTGAATGGCTCCTAATCAATTACATGAACTCCTAAAATTTGATTAAAACATGATTTGTAGTCCTTTTTGTAGAGGTTTCGGACGAGCGGGTCGTAATGGGCCTTTCAATGGACCTGTTGGAATTTTAACTGAGTAAAAAGTATAGAAATTGAGGTTTTGCAATATAATTGTGTTGAAAAGCTCCTAATCAATTACATGAACACCTAAAATTTGATTAAAACTTGTTTTGCAGTCCTTTTTGTAGAGGTTTCGGACGAGCGGGTCGAAATGGGCCTTTCAATGGACACGTTAGAACTTTAACTGAGTAAAAAGTACAGAAATTGAGGTTTTGCAATATAGTTGTGTTGAAAAGTTCCTAATCAATTACATGAACTCCTAAAATTTGATTAAAACTTGTTTTGCAATCCTTTTTGTAGAGGTTTCGGACGAGCGGGTCGAAATGGGCCTTTCAATGGACCTGTTGGAATTTTAACTAAGTAAAAAGTACAAAAATTGAGGTTTTGCAATATAATTGTGTTCAAAAGCTCTTAATCAATTATTTAAACTCCTAATATTTGAATAAAACATTTTTGCGGTCCTTTTTGTAGAGGTTTCGGACGAGCAGGTCTAAATGGGCGTTTAAATGGACCCGTTGGAATTTTAACTGAGTAAAAAGTATAGAAATTGAAGTTTTGCAATATAATTGTGTTGAATGGCTCCTAATCAATTACATGAACTCCTAAAATTTGATTAAAACATGATTTGTAATCCTTTTTGTAGAGGTTTCGGACGAGCGGGTCGAAATGGGCCTTTCAATGGACCTGTTGGAATTTTAACTGAGTAAAAAGTACAGATATTGAGGTTTTACAATATAATTGTGTTGAAAAGCTCCTAATCAATTACATGAACTCCTAAAATTTGATTAAAACTTGTTTTGCAGTCCTTTTTCTAGAGGTTCGGACGAGCGGGTCGAAATGGGCCTTTCAATGGACCCGTTGGAATTTTAACTGAGTAAAAAGTACAGAAATTGAGGTTTTGCAATATAATTGTGTTGAAAAGCTCCTAATCAATTACATGAACTCCTAAAATTTGATTAAAACTTGTTTTGCAGTCCTTTTTCTAGAGGTTTTGGACGAGCGGGTCGAAATGGGCCTTTCAATGGACCCGTTGGAATTTTAACTGAGTAAAAAGTACAGAAATTGCGGTTTTGCAATATAATTGTGTTGAAAAGCTCCTAATCAATTATTTGAACTCCTAATATTTGACTAAAACTTGTTTTGCGTCCTTTTTGTAGAGGTTTCGAACGAGTATGTCGAAATGGCCTTTCAATGGACCCGTTGGAATTTTAACTGAGTAAAAATTACTGAAATTGTGGTTTTGCAATATAATTGTGTTGAAAAGCTCCTAATCAATTATTTGAACTCCTAATATTTGATTAAAACTTGTTTTGCAGTCCTTTTTGTAGAGGTTTCGGACGAGCAGGTCTAAATGGGCCTTTCAACGGACCCGTTGGAATTTTAACTGAGTAAAAAGTTTAGAAATTGAGGTTTTGCAATATAATTGTGTTGAATGGCTCCTAATCAATTACATGAACTCCTAATATTTGATTAAAACTTGATTTGCAGTCCTTTTTGTAGAGGGTTCGGACGAGCGGGTCGAAATGGGCCTTTCAATGGACCCGTTGGAATTTTAACTAAGTAAAAAGTACAGAAATTACGGTTTTGCAATATAATTGTGTTGAAAAGCTCCTAATCAATTATTTGAACTCCTAATATTTGATTAAAACTTGTTTTGCGTTCCTTTTTGTAGAGGTTTCGGACGAGCAGGTCGAAATGGGCCTTTCAATAAACCCGTTGGGATTTTAACTGAGTAAAAAATACAGAAATTGAGGTTTTGCAATATAATTGTGTTGAAAAGCTCCTAATTAATTATTTGAACTCCTAATATTTGACTAAAACCTTTTTGCGGTCCTTTCTGTAGAGTTTTCGGACGAGCAGGTCTAAATGGGCCTTTCAATGGACCCGTTGGAATTTTAACTAAGTAAAAAGTACAGAAATTTAGGTTTTGCAATATAATTGATTTCAAAAGCTCCTAATCAATTATTTGAACTCCTAATATTTTAATAAAACATTTTTGCGGTCCTTTTTGTAGAGGTTTCGGACGAGCAGATCTAAATGGCCTTTCAATGGACCCGTTGGAATTTTAACTGAGTAAAAAGTACAGAAATTGAGGTTTTGCAATATAATAGTGTTGAAAATCTCCTAATCAATTATTTGAACTCCTAATATTTGAATAAAACATTTTTTCGGTCCTTTTTGTAGAGGTTCCGGACGAGCAGGTCTAAATGGGCCTTTCAATGGACCTGTTGGAATTTTAACTGAGTAAAAAGTACAGAAATTGAGGTTTTGCAATATAATTGTGTTGAAAAACTACAAATCAATTATTTGAACTCCTAATATTTGAATAAAACATTTTTGCGGTCCTTTTGTAGAGGTTTCGGACGAGGAAGTCTAAATGGGCCTTTCAATGGACCCGTTGGAATTTTAACTGAGTAAAAAGTACATAAATTGAGGTTTTGCAATATAATTGTGTTGAATGGCTCCTAATCAATTACATGAACTCCTAACATTTGAATAAAACATTTTTGCGGTCCTTTTTGTAGAGGTTTCGAACGAGCAGGTCGAAATGGGCCTTTCAATGGACCCGTTGGAATTTTAAATGAGTAAAAAGTACAGAAATTGAGGTTTTGCAATATAATTGTGTTGAAAAGCTCCTAATAAATTATTTGAACTCCTAATGTTTGAATAAAACATTTTTGCCGTCCTTTTTGTAGAGGTTTCGGACGAGCAGGTCTAAATGAGCCTTTCAATGGACCCGTTGGAATTTTAACTGAGTAAAAAGTACAGAAATTGAGGTTTTGTAATATAATTGTGTTGAAAAGCTCCTAATCAATTACATGAACTCCTAAAATTTGATTAAAACTTGTTTTGCATTCCTTTTTGTAGAGGTTTCGGACGAGCGGGTCGAAATGGGCCTTTCAATAAACCCGTTGGGATTTTAACTGAGTAAAAAAATACAGAAATTGAGGTTTTACAATATAATTGTGTTGAAAAGCTTCTAATCAATTATTTGAACTCCTAATATTTTATTAAAACTTGTTTTGCAGTCCTTTTTGTAGAGGTTTCGGACGAGCGAGTCGAAATGGGCCTTTCAATGGACTTGTTGGAATTTTAGCTGAGTAAATAGTACAAAAATTGAGGTTTTGCAATATAATTGTGTTGAAAAGCTCCTAATCAATTACATGAACTCCTAAAATTTAATTAAAACTTGTTCTGCAGTCCTTTTTGTAGAGGTTTCGGACGAGCGGGTCGAAATGGGCCTTTCAATGGACCGGTTGGAATTTTAACCCAGTAAAAAGTACAGAAATTGAGGTTTTGCAATATAATTGTGTTGAAAAGCTCCTAATCAATTACATGAACTCCTAAGATTTGATTAAAACTTGTTTTGCAGTCCTTTTTGTAGAGGTTTCGGACGAGCGGGTTGAAATGGGCCTTTCAATGGACACGTTGGAATTTTAACTGAGTAAAATGTACAGAAATTGAGGTTTTGAAATATAATTTTGTTGAAAAGCTCCTAATCAATTACATGAACTCCTAAAATTTGATTAAAACATGTTTTGCAGTCCTTTTTGTAGAGGTTTCGGACGAGCAGGTCGAAATGGGCCTTTCAATGGACCCGTTGGAATTTTAAATGAGTAAAAAGTACATAAATTGAGGTTTTGCAATATAATTGTGTTGAAAAGCTCCTAATCAATTATTTGAACTCCTAATATTTGAATAAAACATTTTTGCGGTCCTTTTTGTAGAGCTTTCGGACGAGCAGGTCTAAATGGGCCTTTCAATGGACCCGTTGGAATTTTAACTGAGTGAAAACTACAGAAATTGAGGTTTTGCAATATAATTGTGTTGAAAAACTCCTAATAAATTATTTGAACTCCTAATATTTGAATAAAACATTTTTGCGGTCCTTTTTGTAGAGGTTTCTGACGAGCAGGTCTAAATGGGCCTTTCATTGGACCCGTCTGAATTTTAAATGAGTAAAAAGTACAGAAATTGAGGTTTTGCAATATAATTGGTTTGAAAAGCTCCTAATCAATTATTTGAACTCCTAATATTTGAATAAAACAATTTTGCGGTCCTTTTTGTAGAGGTTTCGGACGAGCAGGTCTAAATGGGCCTTTCAATGGACACGTTGGAATTTTAACTGAGTAAAAAGTACATAAATTACGGTTTTACAATATAATTGTGTTGAAAAGCTCCTAATCAATTACATGAACTCCTAAAATTTGATTAAAACTTGTTTTGCAGTCCTTTTTCTAGAGGTTTTGGACGAGCGGGTCGAAATAGGCCTTTCAATGGACCCCGTTGGAATTTTAACTGAGTAAAAAGTACAGAAATTGCGGTTTTGCAATATAATTGTGTTGAAAAGCTCCTAATCAATTATTTGAACTCCTAATATTTGACTAAAACTTGTTTTGCAGTCCTTTTTCTAGAGGTTTCGGACGAGCAGGTCGAAATGGGCCTTTCAATGGACCCGTTGAAATTTTAACTGAGTAAAAATTACTGAAATTGTGGTTTTGCAATATAATTGTGTTGAAAAGCTCCTAATCAATTATTTGAACTCCTAATATTTGATTAAAACTTGTTTTGCGGTCCTTTTATAGAGGTTTCGGACGAGCAGGTCTAAATGGGCCTTTCAACGGACCCGTTGGAATTTTAACTGAGTAAAAAGTTTAGAAATTGAGGTTTTGCAATATAATTGTGTTGAATGGCTCCTAATCAATTACATGAACTCCTAATATTTGATTAAAACTTGATTTGCCGTCCTTTTTGTAGAGGTTTCGGACGAGCGGGTCGAAATGGGCCTTTCAATGGACCCCGTTGGAATTTTAACTGAGTAAAAAGTACAGAAATTGCGGTTTTGCAATATAATTGTGTTGAAAAGCTCCTAATCAATTATTTGAACTCCTAATATTGATTAAAACTTGTTTTGCGGTCCTTTTTGTAGAGGTTTCGGACGAGCAGGTCGAAATGGCCTTTCAATAAACCCGTTGGGATTTTAACTGAGTAAAAAATACAGAAATTGAGGTTTTGCAATATAATTGTGTTGAAAAGCTCCTAATTAATTATTTGAACTCCTAATATTTGACTAAAACCTTTTTGCGGTCCTTTCTGTAGAATTTTCGGACGAGCAGGTCTAAATGGGCCTTTCAATGGACCCGTTGGAATTTTAACTAAGTAAAAAGTACAAAATTTAGGTTTTGCAATATAATTGATTTCAAAAGCTCCTAATCAATTATTTGAACTCCTAATATTTGAATAAAACATTTTTGCGTCCTTTTTGTAGAGGTTTCGGACGAGCAGATCTAAATGGGCCTTTCAATGGACCCGTTGGAATTTTAACTGAGTAAAAAGTACAGAAATTGAGGTTTTGCAATATAATAGTGTTGAAAATCTCCTAATCAATTATTTGAACTCCTAATATTTGAATAAAACATTTTTGCGGTCCTTTTTGTAGAGGTTCCGGACGAGCAGGTCTAAATTGGCCTTTCAATGGACCTGTTGGAATTTTAACTGAGTAAAAAGTACATAAATTGAGGTTTCGCAATATAATTGTGTTGAAAAGCTCCTAATCAATTACTTGAACTCCTAAAATTTGATTAAAACTTGTTTTGCACTCCTTTTTGTAGAGGTTTCAGACGAGCGGTCGAAATGGTCTTTCAATGGACCCGTTGGAATTTTAACTGAGTAAAAAGTACAGAAATTGAGGTTTTGCAATATAATTTGTGTTGAAAAACTCCTAATCAATTATTTGAACTCCTAATATTTGAATAAAACAATTTTGCGGTCCTTTTTGTAGAGGTTTCGGACGAGCAGGTCGAAATGGGCCTTTCAATGGACCCGTTGGAATTTTAAATGAGTAAAAAGTACATAAATTGAGGTTTTGCAATATAATTGTGTTGAAAAGCTCCGAAGAAATTATTTGAACTCCTAATATTTGACTAAAACTTGTTTTGTGGTCCTTTTTGTAGAGGTTTCGGACGAGCAAGTCGAAATGGGCCTTTCAATGGACCCGTTCGAATTTTAACTGAGTAAAAAGTACAGAAATTGAGGTTTTGCAATACAATTGTGTTGAAAAACTACTAATCAATTATTTGAACTCCTAATATTTGAATAAAACATTTTTGCGGTCCTTTTTGTAGAGGTTTCGGACGAGGAAGTCTAAATGGGCCTTTCAATGGACCCGTTGGAATTTTAACTGAGTAAAAAGTACAGAAATTGAGGTTTTGCAATATAATTGTGTTGAATGGCTCCTAATCAATTACATGAACTCCTAATATTTGAATAAAACATTTTTGCGGTCCTTTTTGTAGAGGTTTCGAACGAGCAGGTCTAAATGGCCTTTCAATGGACCCGTTGGAATTTTAAATGAGTAAAAAGTACAAAAATTGAGGTTTTGCAATATAATTGTGTTGAAAAGCTCCTAATGAATTATTTGAACTCCTAATGTTTGAATAAAACATTTTTGCGGTCCTTTTTGTAGAGGTTTCGGACGAGCAGGTCTAAATGAGCCTTTCAATGGACCCGTTGGAATTTTAACTGAGTAAAAAGTACAGAAATTGAGGTTTTGTAATATAATTATGTTGAAAAGCTCCTAATCAATTACATGAACTCCTAAAATTTGATTAAAACTTGTTTTGCATTCCTTTTTGTAGAGGTTTCGGACGAGCAGGTCGAAATGGCCTTTCAATGGACCCGTTGGAATTTTAAATGAGTAAAAAGTACATAAATTGAGGTTTTGCAATATAATTGTGTTGAAAAGCTCCTAGTCAATTATTTGAACTCCTAATATTTGAATAAAACAATTTTGCGGTCCTTTTTGTAGAGGTTTCGGACGAGCAGGCTAAATAGGCCTTTCAATGGACACGTTGGAATTTTAACTGAGTAAAAAGAACATAAATTACGGTTTTACAATATAATTGTGTTGAAAAGATTCTAATCAATTATTTGAACTCCTAAGATTTTATTAAAACTTGTTTTGCAGTCCTTTTTGTAGAGGTTTCGGACGAGCGAGTCGAAATGGGCCTTTCAATGGACTTGTTGGAATTTTAACTGAGTAAATAGTACAAAAATTGAGGTTTTGCAATATAATTGTGTTGAAAAGCTCCTAATCAATTACATGAACTCCTAAATTTTAATTAAAACTTGTTCTGCAGTCCTTTTTGTAGAGGTTTCGGACGAGCGGGTCGAAATGGCCTTTCAATGGACCCGTTGGAATTTTAACCCAGTAAAAAGTACAGTAATTGCGGTTTTGCAATATAATTGTGTTGAAAAGCTCCTAATCAATTATTTGAACTCCTAATATTTGATTAAAACTTGTTTTGTAGTTCTTTTTGTAGAGGTTTCGGACGAGCGGGTCAAAATGGGCCTTTCAATGGACCCGTTGGAATTTTAACTGAGTAAAAACTACAGAAATTGAGGTTTTGCAAAATAATTGTGTTGAAAAGCTCCTAATCAATTACATGAACTCCTAAAATTTGATTAAAACTTGTTTTGCAGTCCTTTTTATAGAGGTTTCGGACGAGCGGGTCAAATGGGCCTTTCAATGGACTTGTTGGAATTTTAACTAAGTAAAAAGTACAGAATTGAGGTTTTGCAATATAATTGTGTTCAAAAGCTCCTAATCAAATTATTTGAACTCCTAATATTTGAATAAAATATTTTTGCGGTCCTTTTTGTAGAGGGTTTCGGTCGAGGAGGTCTAAATGGGCCTTTCAATGGACCCGTTGGAATTTTAACTGAGTAAAAAGTACATAAATTGAGGTTTTGCAATATAATTATGTTGAAAAGCTTCTAATCAATTATTTGAACTACTAATATTTGATTAAAACTTGTTTTGCACACCTTTTTGTAGAGGTTTCGGACGAGCAAGTCTAAATGGGCCTTTCAATGGACCCGTTGGAATTTTAACTGAGTAAAAAGTACAGTAATTGAGGTTTTGCAATATAATTATGTTGAATGGATCCTAATCAATTACAGGAACTCCTAAAATTTGATTAAAACATGATTTGTAGTCCTTTTTGTAGAGGTTTCGGACGAGCGGGTCGAAATGGCCTTTCAATGGACCCGTTGGAATTTTAACTGAGTAAAAAGTAAAGAAATTGTGTTTTGCAATATAATTGTGTTGAAAAACTCCTAATAAATTACATGAACTCCTAAATTTTGATTAAAACTTGTTTTGCGGTCCTTTTTGTAGAGGTTTCGGAGGAGCGGGTCGAAATGGGCCTTTCAATGGACCCGTCGGAAGTTTAACTGAGTAAAAAGTACAAAAATTGAGAGTTTGCAAAATAATTGTGTTGAAAAGCTCCTAATCAATTACATGAACTCCTAAAATTTGATCAAAACTTATTTTGCGGTCCTTTTAGTAGAGGTTTTTGGACGAGGGGGTCGAAATGGGCCTTTCAATGGACCTGTTGGAATTTTAACTGAGTAAAAAGTACAGAAATTGAGGTTTTGCAATATAATTATGTTCAAAAGCTCCTAATCAATTATTTGAACTCCTAATATTTGAATAAAACATTTTTGCGGTCCTTTTTGTAGAGGTTTCGGACGAGCAGGTCTAAATGGGCCTTTCAATGGACCCGTTGGAATTTTAACTGAGTAAAAAGTATAGAAATTGAGGTTATTGCAATATAATTGTGTTGAATGGCTCCTAATCAATTACATGAACTCCTAAAATTTGATTAAAACATGATTTGTAGTCCTTTTTGTATAGGTTTCGGACGAGCGGGTCGAAATGGCCTTTCAATGGACCTGTTGGAATTTTAACTGAGTAAAAAGTATAAAAATTGAGGTATTGCAATATAATTGTGTTGAAAAGCTCCTAATCAATTACATGAACTCCTAAGATTTGATTAAAACTTGTTTGTAGTCCTTTTTGTAGAGGTTTCGGACGAGCGGGTCGAAATGGGCCTTTCAATGGACACGTTAGAATTTTAACTGAGTAAAAAGTACAGAAATTGAGGTTTTGCAATATAGTTGTGTTGAAAAGATCCTAATCAATTACATGAACTCCTACAATTTGATTAAAACTTGTTTTGCAAACCTTTTTGTAGAGGTTTCGGACGAGCGGGTCGAAATGGCCTTTCAATGGACCAGTTGGAATTTTAACTAAGTAAAAAGTACAGAAATTGAGGTTTTGCAATAAAATTGTGTTCAAAAGCTCCTAATCAATTATTTGAACTCCTAATATTTGAATAAAACATTTTTGCGGTCCTTTTTGTAGAGGTTTCGGACGAGCAGGTCGAAATGGGCCTTTCAATGGACCGTTGGAATTTTAAATGAGTAAAAAGTACAGAAATTGAGGTTTTGCAATATAATTGTGTTGAAAAGCTCCTAATAAATTATTTGAACTCCTAATGTTTGAATAAAACATTTTTGCCGTCCTTTTTGTAGAGGTTTCGGACGAGCAGGTCTAAATGAGCCTTTCAATGGACCCGTTGGAATTTTAACTGAGTAAAAGTACAGAAATTGAGGTTTTGTAATATAATTGTGTTGAAAAGCTCCTAATCAATTACATGAACTCCTAAAATTTGATTAAAACTTGTTTTGCATTCCTTTTTGTAGAGGTTTCGGACGAGCGGGTCGAAATGGGCCTTTCAATAAACCCGTTGGGATTTTAACTGAGTAAAAAAATACAGAAATTGAGGTTTTACAATATAATTGTGTTGAAAAGCTTCTAATCAATTATTTGAACTCCTAATATTTTATTAAAACTTGTTTTGCAGTCCTTTTTGTAGAGGTTTCGGACGAGCGAGTCGAAATGGGCCTTTCAATGGACTTGTTGGAATTTTAGCTGAGTAAATAGTACAAAAATTGAGGTTTTGCAATATAATTGTGTTGAAAAGCTCCTAATCAATTACATGAACTCCTAAAATTTAATTAAAACTTGTTCTGCAGTCCTTTTTGTAGAGGTTTCGGACGAGCGGGTCGAAATGGGCCTTTCAATGGACCGGTTGGAATTTTAACCCAGTAAAAAGTACAGAAATTGAGGTTTTGCAATATAATTGTGTTGAAAAGCTCCTAATCAATTACATGAACTCCTAAGATTTGATTAAAACTTGTTTTGCAGTCCTTTTTGTAGAGGTTTCGGACGAGCGGGTTGAAATGGCCTTTCAATGGACACGTTGGAATTTTAACTGAGTAAAATGTACAGAAATTGAGGTTTTGAAATATAATTTTGTTGAAAAGCTCCTAATCAATTACATGAACTCCTAAAATTTGATTAAAACATGTTTTGCAGTCCTTTTTGTAGAGGTTTCGGACGAGCAGGTCGAAATGGGCCTTTCAATGGACCCGTTGGAATTTTAAATGAGTAAAAAGTACATAAATTGAGGTTTTGCAATATAATTGTGTTGAAAAGCTCCTAATCAATTATTTGAACTCCTAATATTTGAATAAAACATTTTTGCGGTCCTTTTTGTAGAGCTTTCGGACGAGCAGGTCTAAATGGGCCTTTCAATGGACCCGTTGGAATTTTAACTGAGTGAAAACTACAGAAATTGAGGTTTTGCAATATAATTGTGTTGAAAAACTCCTAATAAATTATTTGAACTCCTAATATTTGAATAAAACATTTTTGCGGTCCTTTTTGTAGAGGTTTCTGACGAGCAGGTCTAAATGGGCCTTTCATTGGACCCGTCTGAATTTTAAATGAGTAAAAAGTACAGAAATTGAGGTTTTGCAATATAATTGGTTTGAAAAGCTCCTAATCAATTATTTGAACTCCTAATATTTGAATAAAACAATTTTGCGGTCCTTTTTGTAGAGGTTTCGGACGAGCAGGTCTAAATGGGGCCTTTCAATGGACACGTTGGAATTTTAACTGAGTAAAAAGTACATAAATTACGGTTTTACAATATAATTGTGTTGAAAAGCTCCTAATCAATTACATGAACTCCTAAAATTTGATTAAAACTTGTTTTGCAGTCCTTTTTCTAGAGGTTTTGGACGAGCGGGTCGAAATAGGCCTTTCAATGGACCCGTTG